>NJCR01002100.1:0-19563 GCA_002234235.1 Fusarium hostae | reverse complement strand
ACTCGCTTATAAAATACGTTAAAGCGAGTTGTTACTCTGACTGTTATTTCATATTTCGTACTCAATGACCCACAAAGTTGAAGGATCACTGCTAACATACTTGGAAGCCCTAATACTGCAACAGCTATCGGACCCATCGTTGGTAGAGCTCTGACTAGCTACCTGAGCTGGCGGTGGACCTTTTGGTTCCGGACTATCCTCTCTCGGGTTTGTCTTTTACTCTTTACCCTTGTGTTTTAGAAGACCGCTCGGTCAGTAGTGGGCGAAGAGTACTCAAGCTTCAGGATTTCGTCGAACCATTATATCCTACATACGGTCCTTGAACAGACCATATGCTGGTGAACAGCAACATGAGATGAGCAACCGGTCGGTTGAATCCGTGGAAGTTCCCATTCGACCAAAGGTGAAACTGCCAATTCCAATAGCTAGTCTAAGGTTGCTGCAGTCCAAGGATACAGTGATTACTATGATACTCGGAATCTTTTACATGAATTTCAGCTCTCTCCAATCCTCATCAATCAACGTCGACTCTTATTATTGCTGTTTATGAGATAAATGGTGTTCAACTGAGCCTCGTATACTTACTATCGGGTATTGGATCTTGAATAGGTGCCTACAGTGCCGGTAGGTTTATTGAAGATATCGTTTATGCTTGGTGAGCTGACGTAAAGTCTTTGAAGGAAGTCTTATAGCCCATGATTATCGAGTGGTAGCAATAAAGCATCATATAAATATCGACTATCGAGCTGGAGACGATTTAAATTGGGAGCTAGATGTGTTATTTGCAGTNNCAGTTGAGACCTGTGGCTGAGTGGTTATAATCACCACACAGAACTTAGAGTAATTTCCCAATAGAAAAAGCCAGATTACGGAGACTACTGTGTTTCATCAATGCTGGAGCACTATCAACAATAGGATACGGATGGGCTCTGAAGTTCAAGGCGGTAGGTCCGAGAGAAGATACACCGCGTTTCAAATGTTTGCAGAGTCAACCCAGATATAGCATATAGCTACCCCCTTGGTTCTTCACTTCTTTATCGGGTTGTCAACAACCGTTGCTTTTAATGTCAGATTTGTCTATGGAGTAATCTGTTGTAAAGCCTACCACTAACTGATATGGTAACAGATAAGTGGAACACTCCTTACAGATATCCACCCAACATCGCCTTCAGCACAGGCAGCCAACAGTATTGTCAGTGCATTCTTTGCCGGGGCAGGAACTGCTCTTGTTCAAGTGTTTATAGACGCTGTGGGGATTGGATGGACTTTTAAATGTTTCACAGGAGAAGGCATTGGATGTTGAGGGCTAGCATGGCTGGGTTGAAAAGATGAACTAAAGGAACTTAGCATGTGAATGTGAGGAAGTGTGAGCTACATGTGTTATTGGTAGTAGAGACCTGTCGCTAAATGCTTAGATTCATCTATGATAACTGAGTGCGAGAAACAGAAATGATGTCTATTTTTTTCTTCTATTTTAATCTTTTCTTTGTGACAAGTAACTTACTGAACATGCTTTAAACATTCTATCTATAAGACAAAGAAATCCGCCCCCCCCCTGATAAGTTTCAAGCAATTTAGTGATCTCATCGTGCCCTTGATCAATAGCCCGGTCCCGTGCTGTCCAGCCTTTGAAATCTGTTGCGCCGACCTTGGCCCCATGCGCTAACAGTAACCGTACCACATCTTCGTGCCCATGCTCAGACGCCACTGACAAAGGAGCTTGTTCATACACAGGATGACAGGCCTCCATGTCTGCCCCATTATTGAGGAGTACCTCGACGACACTATCGTATCCGTCTTCCGAAGCTAAGGACAACGGCGTTTTGAATGACCCATCAATAGCATCGATTTGGGCTCCATACTGTAGAAGTAGTCTTACGTTATCTAGCCTGTTTCTGGTAGCTGCCCAGTGGAGTGGAGTTCTCAAACATCTAGAATCTGTAGACTTGATATCTGAACTGGCATCGATGAGAAGCCGCAAGGTATCCTCGTTTCCTCTTGAAGCTGCCCACGACAATGGAGTGCGTTGTGAATTATCGACTGCATCAACATCCGCACCCTCCATGCATAATAGCCGTACAACGCTAACGTGTCCTCTCGCAGCAGCCCAAGACAACGGCGTGCGTCCAAATATCTGGTCTGTAGCTTCTATCCGAGCACCTTTGTCTATAAGGAACTTGACAGCACTTTCGTGACCTTCACCAGCTGCCCAACACAAGGGAGTCTTCCCATCTCGATCATCCAGTTCAATACCTGCTCCCAAGATGATCAGTCGGCTGATTGCCTCTGTATCGCCGTCCTGGGCGGCGAGTGATAATGCTGTTCGACCGACGTCGTCTCGAAAGTCCACATCAATGGCAGACGTTCGCGTTTCGCTTGTGCCCACAAGATGCGGAACTGGGTCCTTACTGGAAGACTGATTCAACACGGCATCGTTCCCACCCTTCCATTGATGCCACTGTTCAAACCAGCCAAACATGGGTGACTCTGGTGGTTCATCAGGTTGCCTATAATCCATGAAATCATCATCCCAGCCTTCTTGTTCATTGAAAGCAATAGTCTCATGTTTTAGGTCAGGCCATTCACTTGGAGGTGAGGCAGAATATGTTGTATTCTTTCGGCCAGTGGGTGGGTATGGTAGGGAGTCGGGATTGAGAAGCCTCTTGCTTGAGCCTTTTGTTAAAACAACCGACTCTTGATCATGGTTGGCCGTTTCGTCAGCGGCTTCTCTGAGAGAAGGAATCGCCAACAGAGATAGAGACTTCAAATGAGTGGCAACATGGTCCACAACAGAGTTGTGCACTTCGGTTGAATCGTGTTGGCCTGTGTCCAGCTTCTGCTGTACCTCTTCAGGGATTCGCTCGCACAAGAGGCAAACGAACCTATCGCGCAGAACGATCCGTTGTCTCTCTTGAGATAAGGCCTTAAGCTGAAGTCGACTGGGAGCTTCTGGTATTTCTGGGTGAGACGTAGGTTCCAGCATATGCTCTCTCCATTGAACCTCGAGCTCAAAGGTCAAGGTGCTTTTGTGGCCAAAATCGCAGTACCATTGTTTTGTGTGGGCCTCTCGTAACCAATCCCTTGAATGCACAGATTCCATATGATCTACCCACTGTTGTTGGTGCTCAAAGAACAAGAGAGAATTTGCGCATCTGGGGAAAAGACAAGAGTATGGCTTGATGTGCTCGTCGATATGGAGTTTCCATAGTCCAAGATTCACAGGCTCTGAGGTTGTTTGCTCCCAAGCCATAAAACAGAAGGGACACTGAACTGCTGCTTGCCCTTGAATGACTTTGGGCATGGGGGGATACTCAGAGGAGTCATGCTGTTGGGTAGTGAAATTGCTCATAACCCTCCTGAGAGCTTTCTGCGACGGGCCTTGGACTCGCTCCAAAGCAGGTGCTTGAGGATCAGACTGGGAGGCTTCTGTTACACCAGTGAAAGTTGTAGAGCGAGGGGAGTGTCTCCATTGAACTTGTTGATCAATAGCCGCCTTCGATTTTGAATCAGTGTCCTTGTTTTCACTGGGAAGAGACGCAGTCTGGGTGGATCTTCTGGTGGCGGGTCGTCTGGCATGACGTTGTGTTTGCAACAGAATATGACGTCTTGCTACTATTGAATTCCCCAACTGTCGGCACAAGCGTTTGCGCGCAGCTGGAAAACGATAGCCAACCAATGCAACCATGTCCCTGCGGAAAGCGATGTGATCCTCAATTTCACTCATCGTCAGCGAGTCCTCAATCTGTTGAGGCGATGATCTCCTGATTTCAACAGATATAAAGTGCAGGTGATCCAGAGCATGCTCTATGGCCCGCGAAGCCTCTTGCCACGTCAACCAGAGGTCGTCGTGTTTCCCCGAAGAAGACGTGGTATCAGAACCTGGTTCATTTGCGACTATTTCCCAGGGAACATGTCAGTTGAAGCTAGTTGGTGAGAGAAGAACATTAAAACTTACTGCAATCCAAGTTTCTCGAAATCCCTGCCAACAGTTCAGTCACCATGGCAGAGACATGTCTTAGTCCACTGAGTCTCTCATCAAGCGATAAATCCAAGGGAGCAAGGGCTCCCGATCTGTCAATCCAACGTTGGAGCTTACTGCGTAGCCCTAGAAAGGCAAACGATGAGCGCTGTTGTCCCTTTAAAGATGCTGCCTTGTCGCTCGGATCGACCAGACGGTCAAGGAGGTGTTTATCATGATTCTTCTCGACGCGCTCAAAGTCCTCGAGGCATTGGCGAGTGATCTTGGCAATAGGCGCGGCCGCGGCCGCGCCCATATGGTCGCGTCTCTCGCCCATGGAGTCGTATAAGTCCGGAACGACCAGCGATGCAGACTGATAGATAATGAGCACTGGTTCCGGTTTATAAGGTCGAGGAATTGAAAGGAGCTGACGAGCGCGATCGTCTGAATGGCACAAAATTTTCTTTGTGCAACATGAGGGTGTGCCGCCTCAACAACTGACAAAGCGGTGTAACCTGCGTATCTGAAAATAGGATCAGGGCTGGCTACGAGTGTATCCTTGTCCAGGCGTGACTGCTTGACCAAGCAGGCCACAAAGTGTAACCAAAAGAAAAGAAAGAAACTAGGCTTTGTGCGATCCTTTCTTCCCTCCCTCCTTTCTTTGTTCTTTGCGCCTCTTCTTTCGAGTCTTTCACTAATAATAGTTGCGGTGCCGAATACCACGTTCGCTATGTCGGATGTCGTTTCCGTTCGTTTGAGGTGGCGAGTCCCAAAGGCCCTCCAGCCGGTTTTCTATGCTGCCGATACGCTCCCGACCACTGACGATGTAGCTCTCGGTCATTTTGGCACCTTGGCCAAACCTGATAAGATTCACCTCGGGTGGGTAATCACGGACCTTCGGTCCGAACTTGAATACAACATAATGAGACAGCAAACTCTTGACGTTGGCGAACTATCAAGCGATGATCCGAACTGGGATTTCCTTACAACTCGTCTGGACGCACTTTTGCGTGATATGGAGCATTTAATCGGCAATAAGATTTTCCTCGAAAGTGGTGTCCAGGTAAACAAACTCGTTTACCGACTCGAAGCTGTTAACGCTCTTTACTGACGTAATACTGCTTGTTTTTAAACAGCTCTCCATGCAGCCAGATCACCTAAGCTGCTTTCCGAGAATCGTGGCATTGTGGGAGGCCCTTGAATATCGCCAGATACCACAGGCAGGTAATAATTTGTCCGAAGACAATGCTAGCGACATATCGAACGCAACAAACCCAAGCGCCCCCGACAGCGCACGAACCGAATCAATTTCGAGTCCGAGATACTCTCCTCAGTCAGTGAGAGAGCTGTCCGAACACATCCTCTTTCCTAGAGATCCCAAAATGATCGAAAACCTGCATATGTCGACCAGCGACTTTCAACTTGCAATGAAGCAGATATCGGAAGGGTCTGCCGCAGACTGGGAATCAGAGGCACAGACGGACGACATCACGCCTGGAGATATAGAAGTCATTCAACATGCTCACAGGTTTGCATCTACGTGCACATCACTTTTTACACAAATGGCCAACAATCCCACATGTGGAACCCCCCATAGAGCGAAGCTTCATCTGTCCGGCTTCAAGCAAGATCGACTCCAGATGAGCATCGAAACATGTAAAGAAACGGACTGGATCTCCGCCATCTTCAAAAGGTCAGTCATTTCCGTGCCCAGCAATATCACCGCATGTTCTTACGGTGGAAAAGATCATTAGACCGGCCTTCTTCACCTAAAGTCTTTCACCTGCATCAGATATGCTCAACCGCCTCATCGGATAATGAGAGGTCTGATGTGTTGCATGTCGCATTCAATTCAGAAATTATGTGGGTCGATGATACTGAAGGAGGACTGAAATCGCCAAGTATCGCTGAAGGCGAAGAGTCTCTAAGTTACCATCTCACCCACGAGAGACGCTTGGCACTCAAGTACCGCAAGCTGGCTTCTGTTCTCCTCGCGGCTTCTGTATTCCAGCTCAGCAACAGCCCATGGATCGAACAGGACCTTGAACCAGAACGCATTTTTCTGCCACCACCCAACGACAAACATCTTCAGCAGTGGTGTCCTAGAATCCATTGCACTTTGGTATCCAGACAAGATAGAAGACTGCAGAGCGACAAAATTGCAGCCCTTGGAGTTCTTATCATGGAACTAGAGGCCAATCGCAAGGCTGATTGGGCTCCTGAAGACAAAAACTACCTCTGTAGGGAAAGATCAAACCTTTCATGTTTGACTCGGATATTAGAGGACTGGCAGAACGAGGTCACTGATGACTATCGTCAGATCGCCAAAGCATGCCTCGAATTTAACAGTCTGGTTGAAAACCTCACTCAACCAGACATTGCCGCAGACAGGAAAGGGCTGGCTATCATCTACAAATACATCTTACAGCCGTTATTTGACCGGCTTGCTGATGGTTTCCAGGGGTTAACGCCCCTCTTCGAAGACATGTTTGGACCCGGCCACTCTTTGGTCTCGCCAGTGAGTAAACCCTCAGCAGCGACAGAAAAGCCAATCTTATTCGACGATGACGATGCTACACCAAGCGACAAAGACCAGTAAGTCATCAAACTCCAGGAAGGCCATGAGTAGAGCTTTGTCTCAACAAGCTGTTTCAATAGGACCGCTTCCAACAAATTTCTCCAGGACCTCAAGCCGTTTTTCAGTTACATCAAAAATATTCGGCCGCCGAAACCTCAACTTGTGCAGAAACAACACCCCAGGATACGAATTGCAGTTCTGGACTCGGGGGTTGATGAAAGTGTCAGCATGATCCGTCAAGCCATCGATAAACATCGAATCAATAACACGAAAAGTAAGAGTTTCGTTGGCCGAACAAACAGCTGGCGACAAGACAGCCACGGCCATGGGTCACAGGTTGCGCAACTGCTTCTTCAAACAGCCCCAACGGCTGAAATCTATGTTGGCAAGATCTGCACTGGCAAGACGATAGAGACGGGATACATGCAAGGAATTTCAGAGGTGGGTTGCTTCTCTGAAACGCCGGATTGCGCCTTGTGAAACCCCAATGCTGACATGTCTGCCTAGGCGATCGACTGGGCTACCGATGAATGTGACGCTCACATTATTTCAATATCTTTCGCCTATGAGGAAGACGATGCTCTGATTGACAAGGCGCTAGCAAAGGCCATCCACCGCGGTAAGCTGATTATCGCTGCAGCCTCCAACAACGGAGGCCTGAGAGGGCGGGCCAGGCCTGCGCGTCGTGAGGGTGTGATATGCATCCATGCGACAGACGGTTTGGGAAACAAAGGGAAGATGAACCCCTCACCGTTGGGCAGGGGGGATAAATTTGCCACCCTCGGCGTCGCTGTCCCTTTGAGGTGGAAAGGAGACAAGGTATACAAATCTGGCACCTCCTACGCGGTACCTATTGCAGTTGGGTTTGCAGTAGCTGTCCTCGAGTTTGCCATGCATAGATGCCACAGCATTGCCCCCAACAAAAGCAAGGTTTTGTATGAGAAAAGAGGAATAGAGGCAGTATTTCGAAAGATAGTTGAGCCAAGGGATGGGTACGATTTCATCTATCCCACTCGCATCTGGGAGGACTGGGGCGATGTGGATGCGGACGCTCAGACCGCCCGGACAATCGAAGAGGCCGTGAGATACTTGTAAAAAGCGAGATGGCCGACGGGGCGGTCAGGCCTCAATAGCAATCAGTGTAACATGCGGGAATTACTTTTCAACTAGACCAGCCATACATTATCTTCTCATGATGGCAGCATGGCCGTGGCTTTCTCTGAAACAGTTCACGGGCTACGCCCCACACTTATCACTCATGTTGTACGACTCTGGTCACAATAAGCAGATTTCCATACGGAGGTAGGCGGTATTGGCATATTCAATGTGAAAGAACTTGGGATCCTCAGGTAAACCACTCTGTCAATCAACACAGAAGGCTTTGGTTCAGAGCCACTTCGTTCCTCCCGCGACCTGATTTCCTCTATTCATTCAAAACGATGAACTTCGGACAAAGTACAACCCCGAACCTGGGGAAACAAACCCCAACCTATCATTTAGCGCCAAACTTCACGACCGGTGGTTCTCTTGAGAGCCGAACTCGATGCCCTTCCGCTCAAAGGCCGAAACAGTGCTGCCATACGCTGACAAGACTATGGCTGATGGATGGTTTCACAATCAGCCTACAACGCACGCCTGCAGCCACGGCCGGCACGTGGTGTGTCTCTTAGCCTCGCGACTATTCTCATAATGCAAAAGCCGAATGTTGCGGGACTCTGATTGCCTTTGTTTCAGCCACCGGAGGTCGCAACGATGGGGCTAGGGCCATGTGCTTGGAGATTTGTACGACTCTATCATTATCCTGATGTCTTTAGGAACCAGAACACAGTTTCATTCAGGGCAGGCAATAGCATCATTCGCGGAAGCCTCGTTTTCGTATCTTCCGATGCCAAGAAGATCAAGTTCTTTTCATCAATGTGGCTTGGTGCTGATCCTCATCTGCACGCAGACACGGTCAAAGTGACGAGTCGAATCATCAGATAGCTTGACAACCTGGTCGAAAGAGTTCCGGGATATCAGTGTGCCATGAGAGACGTAAAGAAATCCACACCGGGTACCCTGGTCAGAATTGGCTGTCTCAAACCAACTTGACATTTTCGAGCACCAAATCTTATCATACTATCATCTATGGAAAGCCTGTGGATCACATTAGCGAGTTAGTACAATCACACAATTCCGGAGTCTCTGAACCTTCCGGAATATTGGTGACTGTTTGAGCGCCATTGACCCTTGACCAATAAGAGCCCGGAAGCCAACGGGCTGAGTCTCTTTTTCCCGTTACTATTCCCGTCCCGAGCCTCATTCTTCTCCCTTGAGCTCTCTGTATAGGGCCGTGGAAGGGATAGTTCGCACTACGGCAAATAAATAGACAATCCCTTACGTGGCCATCGCGCAGATAGATTGTATTTAACTGAGACCTGCTCCAGTATTGATTGAATGTTATTAAGTTTGCCTTAAATACGTATAGCAAGGGGAGAATCTGATGAGGATTAAGGTATTAATCTGCAACATGCAGTATCAGCAGTACTTCTGTTCCCACTCTATTTAGCCTAAAATCAAAGTACTTCTGGTACTACCAGTTTAATTCATTAACCTCCCTGCTAGTACGCTCTATCTGCTTAACGGCCACGTAAGGGATGGTAAGAATGAGGATCTACCAAAGAAGCTGCCTTCGCCAAAAAGGAGACGATGGGGCCCAGTTGTAGATCTGAAACGGAACGGTTCTTAGTGAAATGAGATCAGATCCAAATGGAAACTCCTTCCGGGTTCATATGCCAATTATTGTGTTGGGCCCTGAAAGTATGGCATGATTGATGGTTTAGTGTATCAGGGCGCTGTATCCCATGATGTAGCTTCGTATCGGCCGCTTAGACGACTCCGGCCTGGTAGACGATCAGACGTTACTACATGACCTTGTTAAAAGGCGAGAGACCTCTACACGTCGGTACCATTCGCGGTTGAGCTGTGCCAAATGCTATATACTGATCCGCTGGTTACAGGATGTTAGATTGGCTCTAAATGTCGACATCATGTCGATTAGCTGGTTATCCAAGCATGATCTAAGCGGTGAGGATGAAAACATATTCAGCAATGGTCCCGATGAAGCGATTAGAAAAGGAATGATTATCTGCGAGTCGCTCTCTGTCAAAGGAGCCACATCTGACATCGATGAGTACCCCCTAGTTGGATAGAAAGATGCCATTTGTGTCAGTTCAGCTACTATATTTGGCGAAGGGGCCGAGGAGAACATGTTTGCGCCCAGACACCCTCTTTTACCGAGCGAATACAATGAAGCCAAGACGGGAGAGTTAGACGAAGGCAGTTTCTACGCCATAACATAAGCTGCTGGGCTCGACGGACTTAAACTCTACCTCTTACGAGCACGCAACGCGTTGGAAGATAACTATAGATTCAAGAGTCTACATTTGTTAGTTGGAAACGGGAATGAGTACCTTGATAAGCGTATTGATCGGGCTACCACTATGGAAGGAATGAGAATGGTCGTCAAGGTCGTGGGCGGCAGAGCGTTAAAGCGTCAAAAACAAAGCTCCCAACGAGGGGTTGTTTTTGCGGCCCTACACGCCCGTTGAAGATGATTTTGGAGGAGATCGAAGTGAACAAACTCGCTGCTAGAACCCTGGTACCAAAGCTCTCGTGGATAGCATCCCAAGTAACTTGCCAAGAAGTCAATACATGATGATAATCGTATAAGAGATTCGAGGTCAAAGGCTTTTCGTATCAGTGCGCTTATCTACATCCTACAACTAATGCATCCATGCAGCACACTCAACTGAATTGAGTATGAATGACTCACAGCGGATACTGATTTCCGTAACTCAGACCTCGTTACGCCCGTAAGATGAAGCTATCAGACACTAACAAGGTCGGTTCAACGATATCCCCGTGGGGCAATTCCTTTAAACGCCGATCCTCCGAAGTTATCTCCACAGATTCAACCAGGTTATTGACCTTCTCCGGAGTATTTACTGGCGCCAAGTGATTTAAGCTTATTTTGGATATGGGGCCATGAGTGTGGGGATGCAACAACAACGTGATAATCATGGGTTCGGTTACAGATCTATGTTGCAGTCATGATGGGTTCAGAAGACAGCATCCGAGTTGTCCCGTGTAATGAGTCCTCACACGAGCAAACAGAGCGTGGCTGTGTAGCGAATAGATAGCTTCGGTGCGTAAAACTAGCCAGTAGTACAACACGATGGCCAGACTGCAGTCTGGGGATAACAAGACCCTTCCACGATAAGCAACAGCTAAGATCGGCAGTCGTTGTAACATGGTTAATACGCTGAGGCAATTAGGTAACTTAGTTCACATAATAGCTCATATATGAAGCCCTTCACTGGCGCCAAGTGAACGCTTGTAAAAGTCCCTGTAAAAAGATAAAGCACAGGGTAGTATTCGCCATAAGCAATCGACTGATTCAAGCGGGGAAGAAGCGTCTCGGAGCATAGTTCTGTTTCCCGATGACGCTGCAGACCAATGGTGTTGGAGTGGAGCCTGCAACGCTTAATTTTATGCTTGAAGCTTGTATCGGGAGCTAAACTCTGAATGGCGGGCCGGTTGGTAGATCTCCAAGAGACGGCAATTAGACCCCTTATTTTTGAGGGACTTGGCGAAGAGAGAACTTTGAAAGAGGGTATTGAACAGAGAGATATGTGACCTTTCGACAAGTACGCGCTCGACATTCGAACTCTATGAGAAGCCTGTTACTGAGTGTATCGATTGGGGCTGTTCCACGCACGTCATTGACAATGGTGAGATGATATCAAAGACCGCAACCCATAAGAACAAAGTATGCCCGGAAATGCAATCTCTAACCCTCGTCGCCACGGAAAAGTGCAACCTCAAACTTCCCCTCATCCAATCTTGGCAACTCCACACTCACACTCATGATCCCAACCCATCCATGCTCACCTTGTTTCCTACCCCACGGGGAAACCAGTGGAGCAAACATACCCGAGCTTCCAACGGTCGTTGATCTTAGCCATTCACGTAGGAGGATGTTTTCTATCGTCATTCTGTGAGATGTAAAGATAAAAAGGCCGCAATGCCCCCGTATTCAGAAGAGTGGACAGAGACTTTTGCAGTATCTACTCGCTTCTTTACTCTGAGAGAAATCTTCATCTTGATATTTACTATAAAACCTCTTTTATTTCGATAATCTATGGGCTGGAATACTCATGCGTCGGGCACCAATGATCCGCCTGAGGTGCGGAACTGGCGAATCCACCTGATTGCCACGGTGGCTAGCATGTCCGCTCTCGCCAGTGAGTTCTGAAGCCGTGATGATGAAGACGATATACTGACTTGAACAGTCGGATATGACACTTCTGTTATTGGAGGTTTGTACTTCCAGTTGAATTGTGATAGCACCGTGCTGACCATTGACAGGTACCATGGCATTGACCTCTTTCATGAGGGACTTTGGCCTTGACCTCGTCGGAAAGACCCAGCGCGACACCATCCAGGGAAACATCGTCTCCACCTTCCAGGTACAACCCATTCCATCTCCTCTTCCTCTCACAATCATCTAACAAGTCCAGGCTGGCTGTTTCTTCGGTGCGCTGTTCACCTTCCCCATCGCCGAGAAATGGGGTCGTAGAAAGACCATCATGGGCGCAGCCCTAGTCTTCCTCCTCGGCGGCGTTCTCATGACCGCCGCAAACGGCAACCTAAACATGATCTACGTCGGAAGAGCCGTAGCTGGCCTCGGTCTCGGAGCTTCGTCCCTCACTGTCCCCGTGTACATCAGTGAAACAGCTCCGCCGTCTATCAGAGGTCGTCTTGTCGGTATTTTCGAAATCGCCTCGCAGGGCGGTGGTATGCTTGGTTTTTGGATCAACTACGCTACTGACCGCACCATTGACGTTAATACCAAGACCCAGTGGATTGTTCCGCTGGCGGTACAGCTTCTGCCAGGTTTGGGTCTGGCGCTCGGTATGCTTTGGTGTCCTGAGTCGCCGCGCTGGCTTGCGCGTGGTGATCACTTCGAAGCAGCTGAGAAGATTCTCGCTCAGATCCGAGGCCTTCCAGCGGATCATGAGTATGTTCGTCGAGAGATGGGCGATATTCGTGCGCAGGTTGAGGAGCGCAGTACCAATAAGATGAGCAAGAAACAGCAGTTCAAGAAGCTATTCCAGAAGGGCGTCCGTAATCGCATGGGTATTGGAATGGCTCTCATGTTCTTGCAGAGTTTCACTGGTGTCAACATCATTACCTACTATGCGCCCCGTATCTTTGAGAGTCTTGGAATTTCCGGTACTTCACTAAAGCTCTTCTCTACTGGGTTTTATGGTATCTCCAAGACGCTCGGTATGGTTCTGTTCACCTTCTGGGTCGTTGAGAAGGTCGGTCGTCGCAAGGGTCTCATTTGGGGCGCTGCGCTCGGGTGTATCCCAATGTGGTATATCGGCGGGTACGTGATGGAAGCCGATCCCGCAGCTGCAGCTGCTGCAGGTGTTGTGAACCGCGATGGATGGGGATACCTGGCAATAGTGTGCGTCTACATCAACGCCATCATCATCTGCGCGACATGGCAGGGTATCACGTGGACTTACGCGTCTGAGATCTTTCCTCTCGACATTCGCATGCTCTGCGTTGCCATCACCACAGCGGACACATGGCTCGGATCATTCATCATCGCGCGATCAACGCCATATATGATTTCAGATTTAGGATACGGCGCATACTTCTTCTTCAGCTCAATTCTCGTATGCATGGGAATCTGGGCGACATTCTTCGTCCCCGAAACAAAAGGTGGGTGACACCAACTCCTTCTGGACTTTTTCTACGCTGACACACATAATCACAGGCATAACCCTCGAAGACATGGACGCGCTATTCGCCAAACCCGTCTACAAAACGGTCTGGGCACAGATGCGAGGTAAACCGGTCCTGGAAGAAAATCGCCCTGAGTCTCCATTCGAAGACGACGAGAAGGCCCACGAGCTAAGAATACCTTAGCTTCCTCGCCCAGCCGGGGTTCTTTGCAGCCTTAGATAACAAATGAGATACTACCTGGGTTATCGGCTGCAACCACTTGCGTTCCCCCCTTGTGAAACTGCTGCGCCGTGAATGGGTGGTATGATTCTGACTGCCGTTCCAGAAGGGGATGTTTAGTCCGAAAGCTAAAAAATCGTGGGCGTGTAAGATTTTTAAGTGATGACAGCAGGGACCTTCCATGTCTCTGATCCGCTACGGCGATTTCTTATTTCGACCGCGACTCTTGAGATTGTTTTGTCCTGATTATTACCGTGTCACGTTCAAAGGCGAATGCTTTTCTCACGGTGCTTTTTTACCCCGCAAAGCTTCCCCAGACTCTGACGTAGATTATTCCCAAGTTTGGGATTTCGGTTTGTCATAGCAACATGGCCCTTTTGCTAGTGTTGTTGTCAGTGGCTGTCTACATGCGGCCGACCTGCTGTTCGCCAAGAACTGAGAGCATCACTGAGAGACAATGTCATTGGTTTGCGGTGTTGGGGATAATCGCGGGACATTCCCCATTGGGGTTTCATTTTTGGCTTTTTGTTCGATTCTTGGTTTTTTATCACTGCCAAGACCACTCGGCTGTCTTGGCGCTGAGGAGAAGGTGTTGACTGATGGGGTCAGCTTGTGAGAGATTGCGGTGCAATTTTACGGGTTTGGAGTTGGCCAAGAGATAAGGGGTTTTTGGGGGCGATTGGAGATTGGGAATGGAATGATCTTTTGTTTTGAGAGACTCGAAGGAGAGAATGCATGCAGGCGTGGTCGATGAACTGAGACTGTCTTCAGGAGTGTTTGTACTGACTCAAATGCACCCAATAAAGTATGCTCTAATTTAAACATCAACGACCCAGTTGCTCCGTTAACTTTTAATAATATTTAACGTAATAAATTCCACTTTCCCCGATCCCATCCCCGGATTTGCACGACTCAATCTAACTAAGGACCCAATCTCAATGAGGATGGAGATAATGTACCTCAACACAATTGGCTGACCTACCGAGGCAAAGCGACCCAAGCCACCAACTTAGCTGATGACTGGGAATAACCTCCAAGTTTATCTCCTTCCCTTTCAAGATGATACAGATTACCTTGGCGTCGGAGGCCCCAAGCGTTCGGGATTTTGACAGGTTCTCGGCAAAAGCTGGGCGTTGTGTTTGTGTTTTTGGAGGCGAGTTTTGGAGTAACAGTAACAGTAAAACAGTTACCAAGCCGTTGAGCCCGTGTGTAACATCGCCAGAATAAGTGCTTGCCACTCAATTGAACGATTTGAAGCAAACAAAAGCCAGCGCGTCACACCCCCATACCATACCTTGTGATAAACATTTTAAGCTTGTTGTTTAGCTCGCCTCAACCCACCAGCCTGGGCGCCACCTGTGCATGAGTGAGAGCAGCAGAACCCCAAATCAGACCAAGACATGCGCCAAGCCGGACTATAACCCGCCAATCCTCCAACCAGAAGATCGATATTTACACCTTCCGTTCTCAGTATCATGTCCGTTGCATACAAGATTTGATCACGCGTTGGCGGTTATTACTCATGTCAACTCAATGTTCATGAGCGGATGTCGGATAGTGCACAGAGCCTGCCAAGTGCGGGGCGGTCATCACTGTAAGTCAGTCCAATTGCAGGTTAAGCATTCACTAACTGTCAAAGCTTTAGCTAAAAACCTGGGGAACTGGAGTTGAAGCATGTGCTGAGAGGCGAGGCATGGTTTATTTACACGACACGACATTAACATGCAGTATCTACAGAATACAACCCAATAGCTGTAATTATATTGGAGAGCTGCACCAACGGCGCGTAACCCTTGTTCAAGGGATGTTGCAGTCTCCCTCCATCTGGCGCTGTTGCCTCTCGTCTAGAACTACTTGGCAGCTTCTCTTCTCCCCATCTTGTCTCGTTCTTTGATGCTTATCATGTCTTGGCACGCTACACAAGTAACCCACCACCTTCTGAATTCCAAACCATCTCCTGCCCTTTTCGCCATCGCCTCTGTTTATGTAGCTCCTTCCCTGTAACTGTAACACAAACGTACGTCTCCGCTCCTCGGAGATAAAAACCACTCCATTCCCTCCCATTTCTCTTCATCTGTGTCAGGTCTCATTCTCTCCCCCTCACCCAATTTACAACTCTTCACACAGCTTCGTTTCATTCGTCTTCTTCCCTCAACAATGACGTCCAAGGAGGAGAAGATCGACGTTGGTAGCGCTACGCCGCCTTCGCCTGATCATGACCATGCGCATATGCATACCAAGGATACCTTCACTGGTGATGTTGAGGGCGTTCGCGATGATTTCCGTGAGGATGATTTTATGACCCGCAATGGTCTGAACCTCAAGTCTTTCCAGCGCCGTGAGTCGCATGCACTGTTCACCACTGCCAATTGATCGCTGACGTTGGTTTTTTCGCAGGTGATTATGGCACTGGCGTCGTCGAACTCGATCGTTCCATGAAGAAGCGCCATCTCCACATGATCGCCATTGGAGGTTCAATCGGTGCTGGTTTCTTCGTCGGTTCCGGTGGTGCCCTCACCAAGGGCGGCCCCGGCGCCGTCTTCCTCTGCTTCTCTATCGCTGGTATTATGATCTTCAACGTCGTCCACGCTCTCGGTGAGCTCGCTGTCATGTATCCCGTCTCTGGTGGTTTCTATACCTACTCTACTCGCTTCATCGATCCATCCTGGGGTTTCGCCATGGGTTGGAACTACGTAAGTGTCGCTGGGCCCGTGTCGCGTAATTGAGTTACTGACAATTCCAGGTCTTTCAATGGGTCATCGTCTTGCCGCTCGAATTAACAGTCGTCTCCTTCACGGTACAATATTGGAACAAAGACATCAATGAAGCTGTCTGGATCACTGTCTTCTGGATATTCATCATTGTCATCAACATCTTTGGTACTCTGGGCTATGCTGAAGAAGAGTTCTGGAGTTCTGTCTTCAAGCTCGCTGCCATTGTCATCTTCATGATTATCGCCATCATTCTTATCTGCGGTGGTGGTCCCTCCTCCGGCGACTTCGACACGTATCAGGGTGCCAAGCTCTGGTACGATCCCGGCGCGTTCCAGAACGGCTCCCGAGGTTTCTGTGGTGTCTTCGTCACTGCCGCCTTCTCTTTCGCCGGTACTGAGTTGGTCGGTCTCGCTGCTGCCGAGTCTCGCAACCCCGCCAAGGCCCTTCCCGGTGCTATCAAGCAGGTCTTCTGGCGTATCACCCTGTAAGCATCACTAATGTCAATTCTCTAACACCATTCTAACACGCGATAGCTTCTACATCATCGGTCTCACCCTCGTCGGTATGCTCGTCAGCTCCACAGATGAGCGTCTCCTCAACAGCGCCAACCCTTACAAGGACGGTACCTCTCCTTTCGTGCTTGCAGCCAAAGATGCTGGCCTCAAGGGCTACGACAGCTTCATGAACCTGGTCATCTGCATTTCAGTCGTCTCTATCGGTGTCTCTGCCGTCTACGGTGGTTCTCGTACTCTGACTGCTCTCGCTGAGCAAGATTACGCGCCCAAGATCTTCACCTACATTGATCGCTCTGGACGACCTCTCGTCTCTGTCGGCTTCAACCTCATCTGGGGTGCCCTCGCCTACGTTGTCCTCGCCTCATCTGGTGGTCTTGTTTTCGACTGGCTGCTTGCTGTCTCCGCTCTTGCTGCCCTCTTCACCTGGGGCTCCATCTGCTACGTAAGTTAAAAACCTCGCACCTCTCTTTTGATTCAGTTCACTGACCGAGTATCGCAGGCTCATATCCGTTTCCGCTCCGCCTGGAAGAAGCAAGGCCGAAGCCTCGACCAAATTCCCTTCAAGGCTGCTGGTGGCGTCTGGGGCTCTTGGTTGGGTCTCGCTCTCTGCTTCGCCATTCTGGGCTGCCAGCTCTTTGTAGCTATCTGCCCACCAAACAAGGAGGGTTACGGTAACGCCGAGGACTTCTTCATGGCCTGCCTTGCCATTCCGGTCGTCCTCCTCTTCTGGGTCATCGGCTACCTCTGGAAGCGACCTCAGTGGCTCACAGTTGATAAGATCGACCTTGACACCGGTCTCCGTGAGCACGACTGGGACCAAATCAATGCTTACCGCGCTACCGTCGCTTCGTGGCCCGCTTGGCGCCGATTCTTCCACAAGTTCATGTAAGGATATTAAGTCTGCATATCGCATGAATATTGTCAAGGGAGTGGTCAACTTGTGTAGTTAGTCCCTCTTATTTAAGGATTCATAGTTTATACCCCGTCAATCTACTGGTTGCTAGCTCTTATTCAACAAATATTCTATCCAATTCGCGTCGTGACTGCTATGTGATATTTCGGACTCTTGAGTCATCATTGCTGCCTCAGCTAACACCACTCAATAGCAACAACCCGGCCGAGGATTCTGGGCATGGAACGTTGACTAGCTTTACTATCCGGTAATTTCGGCCAAGTGTTTCTGTATATCCTCATTCTCAGATCACAGTTTAGACTTTGAACCGTCAAAGTCAGCCCGCGAGTCAATAAATCTGCCGTAAGTAGTCGACAGTGACTTGGGTTACTTCATCTCAACAGTCTTTAGAGACGTTGTCTTCGGATGAAGCGGAACAGTTAAATCTAAAGCAAGACCTGGGAAGCATAAGCAAAAATAAAACCATAAGCACGAAACCTGAACAAGTAGTATGTCACTATCAGCAGTTATGAATTAAATTTAGAACTTGCTCGGATACTACTTAAGAGTCTAGGAAGTTAAGTAATTGCTTTTTAATGCCCAAATTACAGACGGTGAAAACAAGTTTCAGCCACAGGTTTTATTTTCAATGCTGCTTGAATTCAAGAAGGGTCCAAGCAGCTTATCGACTTGACTCTCGAGCTTTTGCAAGGGTTGCTGTTATGCGGAAGGCATAAGCTTTCAGCCACAGGTCATGGCTGTAAGTAACACATTAAGCAACTCAATTCACTGTCTTTTCTCTTAGCTACCTATCCGTTAATATATAAATATCGCTCTATCTCCACGTCTTTATGACAGATCATCACTCACTCATATTCTATTCAGTCTTCTGCAACCTCTTCAATCAACTTACTCAACCCTATCCAAACAACCCTCAAACAATCCTTCATCATGCGTGTCATCGGCATCTCAGCAGTTCTCCTCGCAGCTCTCGTGACCGACCACGTTCACGCCAACGAGCGCTGCACCAATCAGCTCACCAACGACTGGTCCTGTCGCTACGAGGCTTGGTCCAACACCTGGGTTCCTAATGCTGATGCCGTCTGCGGTCATCTTTGGGCTAACCTCAATCAATACCCTGAATGTGCTGGTGTGAGCGACCAGTACTGCGGCTACGATAGCAGCGGTTCTTCGCTCGTCTGGGCGTTCACCACTGGAAGTGGTTGCGAGGCGCGATCGGTGATGGATTCTTGGTATTGGGCTACTAAGAACCAGTGGGGCAATATTGATTGCAGGCAGTAAATTGGCGGACAGGCGGTAAGTAACTCCCTTATATTGACGATCTCTCGACACTGAATAGTTCGAGTTCCAAATCGGAATTTCTTGTGTCCAAGATTGTTAGTGGCTTGAGAGGGCTTCGTACGGATGGAGCCCTGTACCGTGCTTCTCACGAGGGAAGCTTTTCCAGTGCTTTGATCAACCGACCTGTTTGTTTGGCTTCCGTCGTAGCGTTCCATTGTAGCGTTTTGCTTACAGTTGGGAGATATTGGGCATAGATTCACCTGTTTCTCTTAGGTATTATCACTTTGCAAATCTCAATGAGCAAGGAATTGGGGCGCTTTGCCGGTCATACTAAGTTGTGTCGTCCTGGGCGTTAGTCAAGTTAGCGGTAACGTCCGTCACCCACAGACCGGCCACCCCCACAGACTGGCCACCTCATTTTTTACCCAGCCACCCAAATTGTATATACTTTAAACAGCCACAACTCTATCAATTTAATTCTAATTAATTTCAAACCAATGCCAATCAATTCTGAATGCCTTCTTTTACTGAACATGATATAAGCGCAGCGCTCCAGATGGTTGCAGATGGAGTTTCAGTGAACAAAG
>NJCR01002099.1:0-25727 GCA_002234235.1 Fusarium hostae | reverse complement strand
GCGTGGCTATCCAGCACTGCTCGTACTGAGGAAGAGAAACAAAAGCTCCGCGACGACCCCTCCATCGACCCCCATTACAAGATCATGCTGGATTACGATGAGGTTCCCAACAGTTGGTACTTCGTCATCCTTCTCTCTAGCATCATCATCGGATTGCCTTGCTTGTATGCCATGAAGTCAACTCTCCCATGGTGGGGTTTCATTTTGGCCATTATCTTCCTCGTTGTCTTCTTGGTTTTCTTTGGTGCTCAATATGCTATCACCGGGTTCGGCTTCAACCTTCAGCCCATCTTCCAGATGTTGGCTGGCTACATGTTTCCTGGTCGCCCTCTTGGTAAGAACATCCTCAACACTTGCATTGTCTGAAATACTGACCAGCCTTAGCCAACATGTACTTTACTTCGTACACGTACAACGCTCTCAGCCAGGGCTTCCTCCTCCTTCGCGATCTGAAGCTCGCCCAGCAGAACAAGCTCTCGCCCAAGGCCACTTTCACTACTCAGGTCATCGGTTGTATCCTGGGTGCTCTTCTCAACTATGTCATGATGATCAGGTAAGACTCATTATGAACCATGAGTTTTGACACTTGAAGCTAACTCGGTGTAGCATCGTTGACAACCAAGCCACCATCCTCAAGTCGGCTGAAGGTACCAACGTTTGGAGCGGAGCGCAAGTTCAGCAGTTCAATACGCTAGCTATTGCCTGGTCCATCGCCCCCAAGATGTTCTCCATTGGTGCTCGTTACGAATGGGTTACCATCGCCTACCTCATCGGCTTCGCCGCTCCTCTCCCCTTCTACTTCGCTCACAAGTTCTTCCCCCACATTCGAATCTTCTCTTACCTCAACATTCCCATCATTCTCTGGTACCTTGGTTACCTTTTCGTCGGACTCAACGCTTCGATCACCAGCTACTTTATCCTGGGTGCCTTTGGTCAGTTCTACCTCCGACGATACCGCCCAGAGTGGTTCGTTAAGTGGAACTACCTGATCTCTGCCGCTCTCGACGGTGGTACCCAGGTCATGGTCTTCATTGCGACTTTTGCTGTTTTTGGTGGCTCTGGAAAGTCGGTTCCGTTCCCAGCATGGGCAGGAAACAAGGTGGACAACTTTGACTACTGCGCCTTTAATGCCAACAGCTAAGCAAGCCTCGAGGTCCAGTAGAGAGGGGCTGTAGAGTCTTCGGTGTATATAATAGTCAATACAAAATTTAGCATCACAATTGGCCTTTCCATGCGACATGTTCATTGGTAGAGAACTAACTACCGTATTCGTTGCCTATTTGGCGAATCTTGACAAAGTCATTTCTTCGTTGGGTGGTACAGTAGTCAGATCCATAATGGTGTTGGCCTTTCAACGCGCCAGCCATGTTGCTTCCCTGTCTCTCCTAAATCCAGGACAGTAAACTCTAGCTGTTGGCTCCGACATAGGGGAAAGCATTCCATTCTTTAAGAGAGCAACACCACCACAACCACCACCATAAATTGCTAACCTCACTAGAGTTAAGGTTACTGCCTACATCGCACTGACGGTCGTCTGGTCCTTCCATGTAGTGGTTCGTACACGTCTTGGGTTCCCAAGTGTCACACCAGTCCAGAGAAGATGGTGATTCCTTCTCTATCCTTCTGCAAATGCCATCAGGAAGAAAGCGCTCCTCCACCCTCCCTCAAAGCTTGAAGGAGGTTTGTCAACTTTATCAGATTGTAGATCCTAGGCCTCATGTTCATGAAATGCATTTGGTGATACCCATTTACTAACGGCTACTAAGGTCATCATGTGCGTGCGTCTTCTTGTCAAAATGGTGCACGGCATGTCCTCTAGCCCAATTTCTCAAGACATCGAAGTCACGGCAAGTATGTGTGACCCGAGCAACCTCCTTCGCTTCTTGTGCCTTATCACTCCAGACCCATGGAAGCGGGGTGATATCGGCAGAGCACATCAGACTCTGTCGTAAGGCATCATAACAATGCTCTAGATGTTCGATCCCAGTTAGTTTATGGTTGGGATCGTATTTGCCGTCTTCGATATAAAGCCTTTTGCGGATCATGTTCTGGGCAGCGTTAGAGCGCCGTCGTAGTGGGAGTATCATCGAACTCATCGATATCTTTCAGTCATCTTACCAAGCAATGTAGTTGATGGAAAACATTCAATTCGATGACATATTGGCCCGGCTCGCCAGGTATTGGAATTGTATTATTCATCAACTTGGCAGCCGACTCACGAGGAATTCGACTGATGCCAACTTCGCGAACAATCATGTTAGTTCAGGTCGACCTAAAGAACAGATGAAACAGCTCACAGTTCAGATACAAATCATCCCAAAGAGCATCTCGCTCAGGGGAAGGAGGGCCCTGGTAAGGTGTTCTCTCAGATCCGAAGCCAGTGGTGAACACGAGGTTCTTGTATTGCACAAGGTCCTCAACGGGGGCTGTGAGGAATTTCATAGTATTTAGTGAATATTCCTTATGCCACAGAAGAGGGTATGGGCTTGTATAGACTTACAGTAAACATGACCACTAAACAAGACACTTCTGTGATTCGCCTCCTTGAGAGAAAGGGCTAAATACGCACTCAAGCACGCCAAGGCGATTATAGAGAGAAGGCAGAAATAGAGAAGGTAATGTAAGATCCCTTGCTTCTTCCTTTGAAGCTCAAAACCCAGTTTGGGTAAGAATAGCTCTTTCTCACTACTACGAGCATCGCCGAGTAGGGTAGAGTCATCAACCTTTGATTCAATCATGACGATGATTTGATCGTCAAGGTTGTGAATGATCTTGGGGGCGGGCTGAGTCTCTGTGCTCTTTAACGTCGAAGAACGATGTGCTCTACCATATGATCTTTATCAGATATCCTAAGAGAGTGTTGGCTCGCGTATGAGCCGAATAGCCGTTGGGAATGCATGTTGGTTGAGAATGTTCATCGCACGCCTTACCTCGTTCGTCGAAAAATGCGCCGAATAGCCGGGACTCTGCCAGGGCTCAACAGGTTGCGAAATAAGCATGCATTATGCTGAATACTCACAGAATAGAGATAATCTTAAGATTATTGCGCTGTTGGGATCCATTGGGCCTTTGGGAAGTCACTTGATGCTATGTGTCAAGTCTCTCGAAATAGCTTTGTAAAACAAAATATGTATGTCTCACTAGCTTTTGACCGGTAGACACTTAGCAGCAAGTTTCAGCCTTCTCCATGATCTACATCAGTTCATTTTAGGAAGGTCCCTTGAAACCTTGTATTATCTTTGAATCTCTATCGAGGACATCGCTTAGCCCTTCAGGTGCCCGGTGATGAACATAGGATTACCTCTTTTTGGAGGTCCTTTTGCTTTTCTGACTATCCGTCTGTTCCGTAGGCGTGGCCCGTTTTGAGAAGCCCTGTCAGGGAAGAATCATGTCTCTACCAGCCTACGATAATGTCACTGCAAGGTCGGCCGCCGGGTAAAGGTATGGTGAATGGATTGGTGAATCATCGTGGCGGTATGATAGTAGGATCGTATAATAGGTTAACTGGACCCTGGTAACTCTTAGACTGGTGAGAAGTATAAGTAAAGTTCATTGCCCAGCACTTCATCCATCATCATCCAATCTCGCTTCAACACTTTTACCACCTAAGCTCCTTACCAGAAAACTCCCGACTTATACTCTGATATTTTCAATATGAAGGTCACAAACAGCCTCGCTCTTATTGCTTTCATTACCCAGGTCATGGGCTCTCCGCTGAGCATGCGCTCCCCCAGCACTATCGAAGTACGCATTGGTTATCAATTGGAACATACTCACCACAATTACTAACGCGCAAAGGCTCGCACTGAGGATACCGCCGAGCCAGGCAGAGAGGGTTGGTTGGTTGCCGACAAGTCTTAAAAGGAGGACCTTAGCTTGTTAATGTGAGGAAATCCTATGATCTATGCCTAGGGTTGGTAAGCTGCAGTTATAACTATCATTCTAAGAAAGAAAAAGCCGCATTGCTTTTCCAGTGTTACTTCCCCCTTGTGTATCTATTGTCAAGGGCTCTGACTTCCTAGTCCCAGGCCAGATAATGAGAGTCCGTAATTAGGCGAACGCCTGTTCAGAAGTTAGAAATTTACTGGAAAACAAGACGGAGACAGAGGAACGGCTCGTGGTTAGTTGATCAAGGGCTGCAGGATAAAAGGCTTTGAGCCTCTTTATACGTAAGACAAGGCTGCCCATAATGGTCGTTGAAAAACTGATGCGTGCGTCTAGTATGTTCTGCTCACAGTCTCAGTTCGTCCTTAAGGTGTTTCTGTTACGCGTGGACCCACCTTGCTCTCAACACCAAGAAACTCGCTTCCTTCAACTTCTCGAACACAGCGGTATGTGACTTCAATCGGCCGCCATCTACGCGCACCTTTCTCTAATGCAATAAAGCTCTACAGATGAACTTTGCATACAGAGGCGATACGGTTAATGAACTTTTTGAAGTTCTGCGGCATCGGCGCCATGGCTGGATCCCAGCAGAAAGACCAGAAGTCGGAGTCACCCAGCAGAGCCTCAGCGCCCACCAGTAGTGCCTTAAACAACGACATTTCGGCTTCACAGACAAGGATTACTCGGTGGATGCCCAAGAAGCATACAGGAGGCAAGAAAGCAGATCAAACGGCAGCTGAAGCAGGTGGCCAGAACTCTGCAGAAGGTACCACAAACTTGGACTCTCCTCAATGAGAACATATCTTTACTAACAACATAGAAAGGCTTGCCGGTTCAGATGAAGAGAAGAATTTATCACTTCAGTCTGCAAAGACAACGGGCAGCCACTTCGAGTTTGACTTCAGCAGTGTGGTCGACCCTGTGACAGGTCAACGAAAACCTGGTGGTAATATGAGTCTTCCGTCTTCTCCAACTGAGACGCGCCTCGACGGAAGCGAGACCGCCGATCCTAAGAGTTTCGTCGATGTCCCTAGTGATATTGAAGATGATGCAGTATCCTTTGCAGCCCCTATGAACCCCCTGGGCCCGACGAAGCTTACACAACCAACAAAGATTACACAGCCAAAGAAAACGACAGACGGCAAGAAGCGGAAGACACCGCCTACCAAGACAGTCAGAGACCATAAGCAGCATAAGAGTACTAAGACCACCAAGAAGGGTAAAGGGAAGGGGTAGACCTCATCTCCGATGAATCAAGCGATGAATCAAGCGACGAAGCCAAAGACCCCTGGGATTTAGACGATTCGGACGACCAAGAGCAAATGAAAGACGACGAGTTCTATTCGCTGAACGCAAAGGAAAAAGGGCCAACCAACAAAGAAGTCATTGACCCACTCGCAGCCAGCTATCATCAACACAGACGATCCTGAACCAGGAGCAGGAGAAATTCAAGATGCCGTTTTGGATGTCGGGGAGGTTGATTCTATCCACGTCGACAATACCCACAAAACAGCTAGCAAAAGGCCAAAGCCGGACCAAGACTCACCAGAAAAGTAAGCCACCAAGAGCAGCACCGACATGCAGAATGGGAGACCCAAGAAGGAAGTACCCATAAAGGCATTCGAGTTGATGGTCCAGTATGCCTTGGAAACCGTGGCTAGGGGAGACAAGAAAGCTTAAGACTTCTATTCTAAATGAAAAGAAGGCTAAGGTAAATTTAGTATTAACTTGGGCGAATTTAGTATAGATTTAGTGGGCTTCAGACTAGTAATTTTTAGCACCTTAAGTTAAGGTCTGAAGTTTTTCTTGCTCCCCAAGGGCATGGGTCTCGATTCTGGACAGTATCCCGTCATCTTCAACATGGCCGTGAAGTATATCACAGCACAAAATTTTTCCAGGCCAAAGTGTTCTTTTGCTGGGGGGGCTAGAAAAGGATCAACACCGAAGCGGATCTGCTTCGCGCCGCAAGTGCGTGATACCCTCATTACGTACTTACCATGGCGCCAGACCTGATCCTGTGCCTCATCGCAGCAGTCGACTCGAGACCCGAAGCATACGGGGAGGCGAACGGACAGGGAATCACCATCGTCGGTGGTTTCCATGTCTTCAATCACCTACGTTCGGCGATACAGTTGGGCGAGACAATCGCTTGGGGAAAAGGCTCGCGAGGGCAGCTCCTAATGCTTGGACGCCGAGGTAACCAGGAGCCATTGCCACTCGGTCTCCCTGCGCTGAAGGCCAATCAATCTCTGAAGAAGAAGAGACAGGAGTTGCCAGAAGCGGTCAAAGAACCGTTTCCGGCAAACACTATCACCATCAAACAGCTGCTGGAGGATTTGATGAAGCCATATCCGGCTCGTCCCACCATCCCATCGGAACCGACCACAAAAACCATTACCATGGTGCGGTGGGATTCGCGAAACGCCCACTGGCTGGACACGCTGATGGATCCAGAAAACACCAAGGACGAGTCTGGACCGATCGTGGAGCAGGAGGTCACAGAGATCTTCCCCCTCGTCTCAAAAGCTCGCTGCAACATCCTCAACCGATGGGCAAAATCGGAGGACTTTAACCTCAATTGGGACTTACTCAAAGCCCCTATACTCTCGGAAGTGGAAGTCACAGATGAGGTCTCCCCAGGACCTTTCCAAGCAGAGACTACTTCCCCCTTGAGATATAGCTTGGGGCCCGGACTTATGACAATTCTTATGACAATTCTTATGATGACTTTTATGATGATTATGATGATATTATAGCATTATAATCATAAGCTTATGCTAAATTTAGACCGCATAGCCCCACTCTTCACTTCATTTGAGACCAAGAGTCAGTGACATGCATTTGCAATTGAAGTCAATATCAACATACGAGGAGACTATGTACAACACACCCATATATATACCAAGAACAGCACAGACATCATCCCAAAATCCAACTCATAACCCGTCATTCATTCAACTCGTTGTCCTGACCCTTCTCTCCTTAACATCCAGAAGGAAGAGCAAAGCTCTCAGTGCGGCTGGAAGCACTATACTTGGCGCCCGTTCCAAGACCACGCTTGGCAAAGCCCTTCCAGATCTCACACTTGTTAGCTCCCTTGGTAAGAGCGGTGTCGGCGTCGATGATGGCGTCTCGGGCCTGGACCATGTTGGGGTTGCAGGGTTGCCTATTAAACGTTAGATGAGACTCAGATCCATACGAAGGAATACTTACAACGACATGCCAGAGATAACTAGCTGCATAGTTAAAAATTTGCCATCGGTAGGAACGCCATTGTTGAACTTGGGTTCATCTGCATCATTCTTCCCATGCTTGTCGATCAAGTTCCACATAACCTCATACAAGACGGTAGCCCAGTAAGTACCAATAGCATGGACTCCACTGAGACTGTTAACGCTCTTGTAAGTGTATGGGTTGGTAGTAAGGCTTGTGCTGTAGGGGTAAGCTCGGATACCGGCTGGGTTGTTGTAGACCCAGTCACCCATGACCTTGTTGCTAGCGCGGGTATCCTTAGCTTGGGTGTGAATGGCAATAGCCATGAAGTCACCCCAGCCCTCACCCATTCCACCGGATTCACCACCGGGAAGACAGCCTGAGTTGGCAGGACCGCCGGTGAGACGGTTGGACAAGCCGTGAGTGTACTCGTGGATAACAACGCCAGCGTCGAAACTGCAGTCGCGCTGGGGTGTGCTGTAGGTCCAGAGATACATCCTCATTCGGCCGGGCTGTCCGTCAGCGGGTGTAGCAAAGTTGGCGTTGTTGGTACCGCTTCCGTCCTGAGCGTTGAGGATAACCATGTCGTTTCCTTGACCGCCCTGACCGTTGTTGTTAACCTGAAAGTTGCCAGCCTGTTCGGTAAAGCCAAGAAGGTAGAGGAGATCGTGGTACTTGTTGGCTGTGTAGAAAAGCTGGCTGATGGAGGCATCGCGGTAGGTGCTGGGTGTAGTGGTGCTGGTGGAGTAGTCATACTCGAACTTCAGCGAAGAGCTATCAGGACGATAGTTATTCAGATAGGTTGAGCCTCCACTCGGATTAATTTGGGCGATTCCATTGTTGCCGCGGGTGGTGGTGTAGTTGTTTGAGCCGTCGCTGAGCCAGGTGAACTCGGAGGCCTCGAGGTTCCAAGGGTTCTCAACAGTGGTGCGGGATCCCTTCGCAGGATCATTGACGCCCCAGGGACTATAATAAAACGGTCAATTCTTTCCCAAGCGTGGAATTATGGAAATACGTACTAGACCTTGTATGTCACCTCATTGACATAGTCAACAACACCAACAACCTCATCAGTCTTGGCAGCGTTGACATACGTCAACAGCCAGTTGTCAACAACATCAGTCTCAACTCTCCAGGTGAGCTTGAGCTCCTTGTTCTCATCAATAAGGTAGGTGAGCTTAGCCTCAGGCTTGCTGACGGTACCCTTAGTACCAGTGAAGGTGTAGTGGTTCTTGCTCTTCTTCTCAGCCTTGGCCTTGTCAGCCTCAACGGGGAGAGACAGAACGTCAACTGTGTCCTTCAGAGCATCGACGGGGTCCTTCTCGTCACGCTTAGTGAGAGGGCCAGGAATCTTGCCCTCGTAGAAGCTGTTTCCGTAGGAGAAAACCTCACCATCAGCGCCAATCTGTATCCGTGTCAGCACATTCCAAACTCGCAAAAAGCTGGAGAATACTTACGTTGACGTTGAAATCAGCATTGTCAACATCAATACCATTAACGGTCTGCTTGAAGTGCACGTGTGCAATCCCATTGCTACCAACATAATGATCCGTGACCATACGGAAAGTAGCCTTAGGGAAAGTCGACTTGACCAAGTCCTTGGCAGTCTCGGTGTAGTCAGCTCGCTTGGCGACGACCTTGGCACTGACATCATCAGGAACCTCGTCCTGAGGGACGTACTCGGCCATGGGAGGAAGCTTAAAAGCTTCCAGATCGAGACCGCGCTTGCTCAGTGGTGAAGGGTTGGGGGCCCTTCTACTAGGATGAGCACCAGCGAGGCTGGTCAGGCCGATGAGGAGGAGAGTGTCGGAGAAACGCATCTTGATGGTTTGCACTGAAGTGAAGTGCTGAGTTGATGATGATGTTCGTGGAGTTCAGATAAATGTTCGAAGGATCTATTATATACTTCTCTGAACTCTGAGTCTACAAGGCGACTATGCTTCCAGTCATCCACGCTTCTATCCAACTTCCCAATTCAACCGGGACTTTTGTACATCTTGGCCTCGAATATCTAGAAGCTCATAACTATCCACTGACCTATTCTGGGATATAAGCGCTGCAAGAAAGGTCTTTTGTCCAGGCACTATCTCACAAACACTTCAGTCATGCGACATTGCTATCTGGGGTCGCTTGTTCCTGGCCTTCAGTCCCACTAAGGTTAGCACGTCATATTCGCAATATCTCGGCGGCAGCGAGATAGGAAGGTCTTCTCGGACAAACAACAGCCGAGGGAATAAACGGCTCGGGACGAACCATCGTAGATTTACAATTTGGGGAAAGGGTGCGGAGGATATAGCCTGATTGGTATCTATGCGCCGAAGACTAGTGGTTAGTGACTATTGCAAGCTTAACAGTAAGGTTAAGCATGATAAACCTTCTTAGCACATCATCGGAGGATTTAGAACACTAGATTTGAAGTGGTGCAGTCATAGAAATCATCAAACTAGACATCAAAACGAATGGGTTGCGGACGAAAGGCACTATCCAGCCTCTCAACACCACTATCTAAGCAAACATGCCTCAAAAGGAAGTCCATAGTCCAGAACACTACACCGCAATATACTCTGATCTGCAAGATAAAGACACCAGACTACTTCTGCACTCCGCAAGCGCCTCGACGGCCCCTGCGTCTTCTTGGCACAGGTTCTTTTTAACGAACGACATCCGTGTGATCTACCACGACACCCCTGCATATCTGGGGACCTTCCATGTTGGGCCATGTCTCCCGGCAATACCACCCTCAACGCGGAGACGGTGGGCCAATCAATTATTACTCCGCTTGCAGTAACGTTGAGTGTTTATCAGTTGTAAAGAGGGGTAGTTGGGGAGCTGCGAGATTTATGAAGACGCGCTTGGGTATATGAACTGCCTTTTACATACCTGTGCTATGATGTTCTGATTGATATCATCCCGCTTTTGATATGGAAGGTAGTATTGCTTGTTAAGTGATTGCATCACGCGTCTATTAACGAGCCAGTAACACGACGTTGTATCTTGCAGATACGAAGAGGCCTCGTTATCAGCCTTGCTCGGAAGGATAACGAGATGAGTTCCAACGATGACTTCGCCTTTCATACTCGCGCACAAGAGGCTTGAGTACTGACAAGACATCTTCAAGGTCAGTGCATGAGGGAATAAACATCTGGAACCCCCCCGAAGATACCTTGACTTGGCCAATAATCCATTCATCCGAGAGTCTATAGACACTATCGTCGGATGACTTGAGTGACAGGCTCAAGTGACCTGCCAATCTTGTCAAGCTTCGAGACTGCTACTGGCCAAGACTTCCCCACGCCTTGGCATTCGGGTCAGAATGGTGGGTTCGCATGACCCATCAGTAGAGACTCGGCATACATTGATGTAGGACATGTCCAGGTAAACAGTTATTTTCAGTGCCGGGATGGCAGATGAACTATTGGAATCACATGTGTGCCTTTTATTTGAATTTTGCACTTCCAAGTTGCTTTGCACTGGAATGTAACAAGAAGCCTTACATATCATTTCGAAGTTCATTAAACGAAGGAAAAACTCTCAAATTGACACCGTCAAATCAGCACAATGTTGCAGTGAAAATGTTTTTCTCTGGTTATCAAAAGCAGTTTGATAGGATGTTATACATTCCAGAGCTGAGGTCATGTTGAGCTTTCTCACCTTAAAGCGCTGGGTATTGTCTTACCTGAACTATAGCCGACCTGGATGGAGTGTGTTTTCTACGTATTCACCAACCCAACCATACCAGATAGAATATAACTTTGCAGAGGCATAGAAAGAAAAGGAATATTGAGTTTGAGTAGAAGACCCAAGAAGAATTGCCTTAATGCTCAGCGGACTGATTTTTCACATCTGCCTTGCTCAATCCTGGATATCTTTTTTGTGATTCGAAGCATGCCAAGCTTGTGTGAATATAAGAGTAAGTGACCCACATTTTCAACATTTCTCGTAAATTCAACATTATCGGTAATAAAGCAATGGGTTCCTTGAATTGGTGACGAGACCTCAATGGTGGTTCGTCGGCTTTAATTGCCATCGGCCAAATTGGCCGGAGCCTCACGATTGAGCCCGGCGAATTTGGACGCGACAAACATGCCATCTAGACAACACGATAGAAAGCGACCGGAAACACTAATGAAATGTGGAACTCATAGGCCAACTTGGCCGTTGGGTTTGGAAAGCTAGAGTATCTCAATCGAAGACTCGTTGCTGTTATTTATACGAATTGACCTATATAAAGATCTCATGTTCAGGCTCTTCACTGAACTCATCACCAACAGCCGATACACTTCCATCCTTCACATTATTCAACTTGCTTATCATGTCTCAAACTCTCGCTCTCATCACCGGCTCAACCCAAGGCATCGGCCTCGCAGTCGCCAAAAAACTCGCCATCAAGCATAACTACCATGTCCTTCTCGGTGTTCGAAACACTAAAGCCGGCGAAGACATCGCCTCTGATCTTCGCAAAGACGGCCACCAAGCTTCAGTTGTAGAGCTTGACCTCACCTCTGCTGAGTCAATTGACAAAGCTGTCAAGCATATTAATGAGGACTACGGATATCTTGATGTTCTCATCAACAACGCTGGTGTTTTGCTCGATAGGCACGAAGGTCTTTCGACCTGGGATCTTTTCTCCAAGACATTCACGACCAACGTCATTGGAACCGGCTGTCTCACGCAGAATCTCCTTCCTCTTCTTCGTAAAGCGAAGAATGCTCCACCGCGCATTGTGTTTGTGACGAGCGTCATGGGCAGTCTCACCAAAGCAACCGATGAAACCACGACCTATTACAATATAGACTACAAAGCCTACGACGCGAGTAAAGCAGCTGTTAACATGCTTATGTTCAGCTTTGCACGGGAACTGGATGATGTTGGAGGAAAGGTTAACTCTGTTTGTCCGGGATTGGTAAAGACGGGCTTGACTAATTATCATGAGTGGGGAACAAGCACTGAGATTGGTGCGGAAAGGATCGTTGAAATGGCGACTGTTGGAGAGGATGGGCCTACTAAGACAATCAGTGATCGCAATGGAGAACTTCCCAGGTAGATAGCGACTGTATATCATGAGATGGTAGTTTAGTGTTTCCGTCATTGCCTGTGCAATCAAAACCCTGGTCCAGGTCTTGGCTGCGGGTTTTTAGCCTTAAATCCGAGCACCAATTTCTGCTTACCAACCTACACTTAAATTCTCACCTGAGCCATTTTAACCCACGAAAACGTGCATCGCTCATAATGGAGATTTCAACGGACTCTCTCTTCTTTCAAACGTGTCAGCTCTGCGACAAGCCTTTCACTCAAGGCATGTCCGTCCCAAGCATCCCCCGCCAGCTGCTGACCATGGCTAGAGCACCCATACAAGCGTCACATCAATTACTGCCGACGCGCTCAGTCTCAACGCAGAGGACGCCCAAAGTCTTGCACTTCTTGCAGAATAGCCAAGACGAAATGCGACTTCGGTGAGCCATGTTCGAGGTGCTCAAAGAAAGACCTCCGGTGCGCGTATGGTCGACCAACTCGGAATGGAGCTACGACTTCAATTCAGACTTGCCAGGAATTGAACTCTTGGGTGGACAATGAGCCGCAGGGCATCAACAGTCTCATTCCATCTGAGCCCTTGGGCCCTTCCCTTGAGTTTGATGAGTTTGCAAGTGACTTTATCTCGCCGCTGAATACCATATCCACCGACACTGTTGAACTCATGCCGACTTCCCTGCAAATGCTTCCGCTCAGCATCACAGACCATGCACAAATCCACGTACCCCCAAGATCTCTCAGCTCTAAAGGTGATCTAACACGCGTATCAAACCGACTTTCCAGCATGCAGCATGCATCGCGAGTGATAATGCAGATGCTCTACGCTTATCCCCAGATGATGCTTCGCCGACAAACCTTCCCGCCATTTATGCATCCGCAGTGGCATGAGAAAGCACTACCGGAGACGCTGGGTAATTGCATGAGTATTGCTCAGCTCTTTGCTGCGAGAACGGCGGAAACCCAGTCGTTTTTGTGGAGGATGGTCGATGCTGAGGAGGCGCGCTTTCGGGAAAGGGTAAGCATGACGAACTTTTCGAGTAGCATTTGCTAATACGAAGCAGTTGTATATGTTTTCTCCTCGTGAGGTGCATCTCTGTCTAGAGGCTATGATTATCTACATGATGATGTCGATGAGTGAATCCGACTCAGAGAGCAAAGAGCGAACTTCTAGGCTATTTGAAACAGCTGAGGTTAGTGTCGTCAGGCTTAATCATGAATATTCAGCTAAACTGTATTAGCTCATCGGTTCCCGCTTCCTCGATCTCACCGGAAGCTACTCGGTCTCCGAATTATCTGAGCCAAGTTCAACATGGCAAGATTGGATATTCGCCGAATCACGCCGCCGAATGTCTTGTCTGTGGCTTATCATAAGTTGCGTGATCACTATCGAGAATGGTAGGACGTGCAGCAGCTGCAGCGATGTGCATAATCTTCCTCTCCCATCTAGTAAACTTCTTTGGGAAGCTAGAAGCCTAGAAGAATGGCAAACGGAGAAAGCTTTCTTTGACATGAGCTGTCCTATTGTGACATTGGGTGAGCTGGTTGAAGCTAAAGCAAATGCGGAGACTCCGGTTGAAGCGCAGAGGTTGCAGAGCTGGGAGATGGGGAGCGATAAGATGACTGCCATGTTAAATATTGCTGTTGAGTTTGTATGGGGCAACGTTCTATAATGATTGACTATGAGAATGGTTATTGGTATTTCGTACTGTATTACCGTGGGAACCCCTGGAACCCCACTGAGGGAGGAGGATAACCTTGCATCGGCATTTGAAGTCATCAAACGTGCGACGAAGTCTCGAACAGATGCCGTGTCATGATTCCGATGATTAGCGGAAGATTCCAGCAAATTACGTGTTTGTACCAGAAAAAGCATTGGACAAGACAGGCGGGGACGTGATTGCGTCAGATACGCCAGATCACGAGCACTACGCCACCACGCGTTTTGAGTTCGGCCCCGTAATAAATCAGGCGCGTCCCCTCTCCATCCCAAAGGTTCATCAACGCGATCGATCAAGCTAGCTTGCCTCACGCGTACTTTAAGTGCCATGTGGGTACCCGGTACCCCCATACCTTCCCTTCACCGCAAGCATGCACTGACATCATAAACAGACACCTCATTCATTCATACCCTATCAAATCCTTGGTCACATATCCATGCCCACACCAGAATGAGAGGTCCAACCGCTCCAACCTACCCTCCCACTCCGCTCCTGGAGAGGAAAAGAAAGGCCAGTGATGCTGCTTCCAAAAGCGAGAGCGAGGAGCATCCACAGGCACTTCCTCCTTCGCCTAAACGGGCTCAACGCGAATTATCATTCATCAGCATCTCATCCGGCCGTCATGAAGATGACGCCCAACATGACCCATTGGCACCGCCTGACGATCGACCTGTCATCAACACTGAACCAGAGCTTTCTGCTGAACAACAACATCTAGTCGACACCATTGTTTACGGCCGACGCAATGTTTTCTTCACTGGCTCAGCTGGCTGCGGTAAATCTACCGTTCTCAGAACCGCTATTCGGCAGCTGAGGGAACAGCATAAGAAAGTCATCATCTGTGCACCTACTGGTCGCGCAGCTGTGCAAATTGGTGGCATGACTACCTACTCTTACATGGGATGGGCACCCAAATTGTTTGAAGGCGGAATAGCCAAGCTTAAGGAAGCAGGCTGGAGAAAATCCGTAACGCGGCGTCTCAGAAGAACAGACGTATTGGTCATCGATGAGATCAGCATGGTCAGCAGCGACTTCTTAAACCGCATGAATGCGTGTTTGAAAGAGGTGAGATGGGGACGAGAAGATGGCGCCTCAGCTTTTGGCGGCCTCCAACTTATCGTCACTGGGGACTTTTGCCAGCTAGCCCCTGTCAACGCTTTCGAGTACTGCTATACATGTGGTGGTAGTCTTACATTCAACAGAGTAACTGGTGTATACAGCTGTTCCAAATTCAGAGACCATGGACCCTGGGCAGATGAGGACAAGTGGGCCTTCAGAAGCTCTGCCTGGGCTGAGGCCAACTTTGCCTGTTTCAACTTGACAGAAATTCATCGTCAGAACGACCCTACTTTTATTAGAATGTTGGAGAAGTGTAGACTTGGCTTCCCCTTCAGCGAGAACGACATCGACCTTCTCATGAATCACGAATGCGAGGTTGAGGATGCGCCACAGCTCCTCTGTACCAGAAAGGAGGTCGACCCTATCAATCGCAGCAAATTCCAAGCAATTACGGAATATCAGCAAAGACAGTACAGAGTCCTTGATGACTTTGACTGCAGAGAGCAACATCGCCATGAGTATCAGCGCTACTTCAGGAGGCTACCAAATAATACCTTGGAGGTGCACAAAGAACACCAACTCGATCCAGTCGTTAACCTCAAGGAAACAATGCAGGTCATGCTTCAAGTGAACCTCGACATCAGAGCAGGACTCGTCAACGGAAGTCAAGGCGTCATTTGCGGCTGGGAGAGAATCGACATGGCTAGATTGCCAGAACTCACAGGAGAATACTCCGAGCTCAGAGAAGCTCTTGTTCGAGAGTTTACTTATGAACACCTACGGCTTTACCCCGATGCAGAAGATCACGTCTGGCCAGTCGTGCGCTTCAGCAATGGAAAGACTCGCACAATCTACCCCTGGTGTGTGGCGAACCCCGTCGGCCTTGAGGAGCCATACTCTTTCCTGCACCGAACACAGATTCCTCTTGTACCTGGCTGGGCTATTACCGTCCACAAGAGCCAGGGAATGACTCTTGAGCGTGTTATTGTGAATTTGACTGAGGCTTTTGCGGAGGGGCAAGTATATGTTGCGTTATCGAGGGCGACAGGTCTTCACGGCCTGAAAGTCGAAGGTAGTGCGCAGGGAATAACGGTGGGAGAGGGGGGAAATGCAGAGGTTCACCAGTTTCTTGCTGAGACCTTTGGTACTGAGATGTTTGAGGAGCTTGAGGACGAGGAACCTGATGAATCCTAGATATACACAGAGTTACGGTACGTGGAAGAGGATGTTGAACATGGTCTCCTTGTTGTATGGGCTTTGTATTAATAATTGTATATGAATGACATTATGTTCGAGCGACCTTGGCATCCTCCGTGTTTCATATTCGACATCTGACACTGTTCAGTGACTGTGGCGACACAACGTATTACAGTAAAGCAACGAGATGTCAGAATCTTGTATCAATTGGCAGTTACTGCATTCGTGACAGCCTACATGGCCAGATATGTCCGCAACTGAGAGTAGGTTTCGTTATTATACATAAATACCCATTATGATCTGATCATTTCCAAAAGCACAACATGTTCCCTTCAAGCTCTTCAATCTATCCACTCACAACCCCCTCATCAACCTCTGCCCCGCGCCGGTAGCCTAAGCTTGGGTAAGGAGTCGGATACTTGTTATTCTCATCGCTTACCCATCGGGGATAATCAGGATCCTGCTCCAACACGTCAGAAGGTTATGCTCGGTTTGAGCGAGGCGACTTACGTTGTCGAAGAATGGGTGCTTTGAACCAATGTCCTGACGCTCTTGATACCATTCACTTTCTGGCAGATGTCGTCTTCTGCACCAGATACAACGTGGTACGGTTTTGTGCGAGACCGTCTTACCGCATGTACACCAAAACTGCATCAGACAAGTCAACTCGCTATATCTCAGAGTTTAGTGAGGGAAGTCTTACAGCTCGTTCAAACGCATGATTATGGAGCGTCTTGGAAGGCTCAAAATCATCGCCATAGTCAATATCTTCCCTCACAATCCAATCCCACTCCATCTGCGTTCGTTCCGCGAAATACTTTCGTGACATCTTGCGCTCATCCTCTTCACATCTGACACAAATCCACCTCGTGTAGACATCACAATCACATCTTTCGTTCAGAAACTTCCCCGACACTTCTTTCTCAGTATTCGCGTCACAGTCCTCACACAAACACATGATATTATCAAGCTCATAACTCCCTCTCCAATGCGGTCTGCGATTCGGATATGCAATTGGCGGAGCTGCGCGAGGATAACATCGGCATTCCTCACAGATGTTGATACCGCATTTTAAACACGGTAAAGCATCCGCTTCATCGCATTTGACGTTATATAAGCGCACTTCTATCTCTTCGTCGCCTTTGAGATGAGGACTCAGCGTCGATTGACCGGCCATACGGGTTCGGTGATATGGACTTGCATAGGCTTGACGTGTAGCAAGACCGCGACCATCGCAGAGGCAATGGCGACTGAGTGATTTAAAGATTGTCGGTGACGACTGAATGCACTCGTAAGCCGACCGGCTTGTCAGACTGAGATTGAAGAGGTCCAGTGTTGAGAGCCATGGTGCTAAGGAGGTGAGGATCGAGTATGAGGAGATAAGGTCCTCGATGCTGGAACCAGCATCATCAGAAGAAGAGGTCGCCATGATTGATTCTTGCGAAGAGTCATTTTAGTTGTCTTCGCCGTCACTTTGCTATCAATTTGTCGAAGGATTATCGTTGCTTTGCTGTCGCATCACGTGGGTAAGCAATAATATGAGTCAGATCGTAACGCTAGGTCTTTGTCAGATTGATCCGCGTAATAACAAAACATTGAGATCATTCTTAACCGGGATCAGTTCTGAAACGCAATATTCTATGGAAATATCTCTGTCGTTGGTGTCAAACGTGACTGTGAAGGAAGATTCCGTCCATAGTTTCACCAACGGTCTGGACCTACGCCACAAATTGACTGGCTTCTTTAGTTCCACGCATGACCTTTGTTTGGTCAAGCCAACAAAGAGTATGAAGGGTCAAGATCATTAGTAGTGGCGCTTTCTAGGGCCTGTCCTAATAAACCATCGCCAGCACCCTACGGCAGTCTGGACCCAGAATGGCTGAGTTCTACGGAGTACACGCCATTAACGTCGCAGCTCTGGTAGGGCCACAGTAATTGACTTTGAGACTAGACCACATATCTCACAGCCTATATTCTTTTGAGGCTATCGTGTCCAGCAGAAATTGAGCTTTCCATTGGCATTTTATTGAATCCCGAAGGGATTTCTCAATCGAACATATGAGTGGAGTTGGAAACCGACGTGACTGTATCCATACTCTCTTGTATATACCAACCAATTACACCTGTAGTTTCTCGGCCTCTTGGAACACAAGCTCCACGAGCCACCTTCTGTGCTCTTCCACCAGATGCGGACTATGACCCGATTCAATCTCCAAAGTCTCAGTACCCCACTTATCAGCTACACGCAAGAGCATGTCCCTAGCGAAGATAGCGTCGTTCTTGCAAATGACCATAGTTTTGGGGATCTTCAAGTCCGCTGGGGTACAAACGACAGGAACTTCGAAGGGAGCTTTGCTCTGATGGCAAAGCGTCGGGATGACCTCATCCGCGACACTTTGATCTATATCTGAGAAGAATGCCTCTTTGACTCTATCAAGCTTGAGTGGCATACGCGTGTCCTAGCATACGATCAGTTTGTGTGTTGCGCTTCGCGTTGCAGTTTTGCTTACAGATACATCGTGAAAGAATGGTGTCTTACGCTGCTCACCCGCAGCTTCGAACATGGAAATACCCTTGTGTAAGACTGGCGTTGGAGCCACATAAATCACAGACCTGAAGCCGCCTCGCAGGCCTTTCTCTTCTCTCTCTGCAAGACTGTGGCCCTCAATCGCCACGGTAAGAGGAATGGCTCCGTAGCTGTGACCAATAGCAATCACTGTCCTCCCGTGATCGATGTAAGGCATAACAACATCGTGGATTCTCTTAACATCAGCGTGGTATGTCTTGCCGTCAACTGAATCATCGTACCCGGAGCTTGCAAGAGGCGGCGCTAAGACAGTGAAGCCTTGTTGGAAAGCTTGGATGAGAAGACGATAGTGGAGAGGTCGATGCCAAGCACCGTGAACCAGAAGTACGACTGGCTTTTGACATTTTTCCTTCATTTTGAGCCTTGGATGCGAGTAGAGATAGCTTTCAGCGTTGTCGAGCGGTTGATGAAGGGTTTAAGTATGTAAGACTCGACGACCTCCGGAATCCTTCTTCGGACGAAGCCCCCGATCTCGCACATGATACCTCTGCGATAGGCCATAAAGTCTCACCCATTCTGAATCCGCGGAGGGAGTTCGGACGAACTTAGGGCGTGGCAGTATGCTTACAAACAGCTCGACCTGTTCAGCGAAGGATTTGAGAATACAGACAGGGTACCATGATCATAGCCCACTATTGATGTAAGCACTAAGCCTTATCGTGGCAAGATGGTTTATTCCCGGAACGAGCCTTCGGCACTGATGCACTTTCAGCACTTGAGAAGCAGGTCACTATGATGTATTTCATGCCTTGGGCGGACTCCTGATTGACACTGTTATTGCGGTGGTGCTGTAGCATACTACCTGACGAATCTGTTGAAGTTGCGATGCCCAAACTTGAAGCGCAAGAAAAGCGGGCATGGTCAGCTTGGCGCTTATTCATTCACCAGCATTTCCCCGTTGAATGCGGACACACTGTCATCACTACATGGGAGAGTTTCTCATGGCTCCTGCACGCATGGCATCGGCTAGCAACGGCAAGCCGGTTATGGCTTCACGATATACTTCAGATCTAAAGTGCTTCTTTTTCTAAAAATGCAATTCACGATCGTAACTGAAGGCTTGTTTTAGATAAAAGACTGAACAACCCTCAACTATAAGAGGGTATTTGAGTTGTAATAGTTGCACGCCTCAGAGCTTTAACAATCTTGACTCACGTAGGACAATTGGTATGTTTTCATCTTTACGTTACTCACACAGACTCTGATAGAATAGCAGATCACGGAAGAAGGTTCAGAGACCTAACCTCTCTATTCTCGCTAGCTGCACTACCACCCGCCTCCTTGCCTTGTTGCCTACTATCCTCGTAACATCAGCAAATGCAAATCTCCCGTAGGGTCATATCAACCAGCGGATTGCCTGTCATTTGGCACAACAATAGGATCATCGAGATCCCCCATAGAAGTGACAAATCATGTCAGTGGGAGTGCGGTTAGCGTATCTAGAGGTAGAAGCTGAAATGCATTCAGACAGTACCGGCGCCACCGGCTACCGATAGAACTTCGTTGACAGATCGGCACGGCCCGTTTCCAGCTGAGATACTGATAGCCAGCTGGCCATGGATTAATAGTCATCAGCCATCAAGAGGACCCATTGAAAACATGATGATTTCATCCGGCATTCGTCTGCACTAAATCGACCTGCACGTCGCCTCATTCGGCAGATCTGCAATGCCGCTCGGATCAAAGTGGCTGGAAAGGGCTGAGCTGAAAAACGACGATCTTGTCCACTGGCCGTACATGCAGAGACGCCAAAGACGGAAGGATTCATCACTAAATCCATTGACTGAGAATTATCGGGTTCCGACTCAAGCCGTGTCTTGGATCGATTGAATTTGAGGCCATTGATGCCATGCATAACGCCATCAGCTTCCGGGAAGTCAGACAGCCGAGGCATATTCCTAGTATATTGATTTGGTCACATCTCATATGTGATTTTATATCATATATAGCATATCGCAGGGTGATCTGTACCCTTTCAAACCCAGAAGCATGTCTTTCCTCCACCGCTATCACGACTGGAGAGTTTCGCCAGGGTCTTGGCCAAGCTTTGCGATATGAATGCATAGCTAATGCATGTCCTAGGTGATATGGTTCGTCGCTTGCCTGTGCCGTGTCTCATCCATATTTCTAACTCAGCTGAAAACCTACTTCGGCTCCCATTATGATTACGTAGTTCGAAACCAGCCGCTTGCCTTCAGTATGCTATGTGCAAGTTGGTATTGACAGACCTGAACTCTGGCAACCGACAGGTATTTCTTTTACTTAGTGTTCCCCCAGTCCGAACTCACTGTAGACCAATCCCAGATGATAGAGTGACTTGCTTTGTTTTACAATCACCATTTTCGTCACTGCGGTGTACCAAGTCTTCATCTGAAATTAGTAAACTTTCGTTTTCTACTCCAAATCAACAAAAGTTATGACTTATAAGGCTTTCCGATGGCTCCTTCAGATTGGGCTGTTCACTATTGTAGCTACCAATCTCATCCAGGCTCACGGAAGCAACGATGACTTGCAGCAAATCCTTCGCCCTCAAGAGGCCTCTCCTGAGATTATCACGGGTCAATACTATCCTGCTCAAATCAGTATCCACAATACTAGTGGCCATGTATCATGGAACTGGACGAAGATCGACTTCGTTAACCAAGACATACCAAAGAAACTTAATGATTGTCTGCAAAATGGGGATTCCGTGACAGATGCTAAGTGGTCAAATCACGGTAGAAGCGTTATAGCAGTCTATGGATATGCGGTCGTCATCATCAACCATTGTCCCGATGAACCATCTAAAGACAAGGCTATAACATTCGGCATGTGTTTGGACGCGCCCGGTCTGCGAGGAACTCACGGTGTCGAGCTTCTCCCTGATGATAAGATCGCTATAGCAACGACTTCATATGAACCAACTGGAAACATCAAGATCGTCAACGCATCCTTGGGCACATCAAACCCATATCCAGAATTCCTTCAGGAACTTGATGGTCTCCCCGCAGTCCACAGTCTCGTATGGGACCAAGTAACAAAAAGCCTCTGGGCTGTCGGGAATGACCTACCTCCTCAAGGGAAGTGTCCCTCGAGAGCCCAGCTGAATCGCTACGAGTATAGAGATGGTTCGTTCTCTCGAAAGCCCTCTCAAGTCGAGGCCATCGGTCCTCCAAAAATGCTCAGCGAGGAATGGGACGATACATGGTGGGATGGTGGCCATGATGTTACGCCTGTGCCTAACCAACGCCTTCTCTTGATCTCTACAGACCTGGATATGCACCTCTTCAATTTTACTTCAGCCTCATTTCTGCACGGAACTGAAGTGTTGAAGCAGCCCTTCCTGCAGGGATTCAAGCCAGTTTCCTCTCATGAGAAGCACCTGCCTCGAGCCGGTGTCAAGTCATTGAGCTTGCACAAAAGCTCTGGTACACTTTATGTACAAGCTGATTGGCAAAAATATTTTTCAACTCAAGTCAATCATCTTGCATACGGAGCTAAGGCTCCAAGGGCCATCTCGTTCTCGCAATCGGTATACCGTTCTCGTTGGTTTTCACTCGTGCCTGGATGGTCTGTCGAGTAGCATTTTTATAAGAAGTACACTGAATTCACTGGACTACTAGCCGTGAGCGAAGAATCTAAACACTGAATTATAAAATGGCTTTTTGGTAGAGGGAGCTAAGTGATGGTTGTGCCAGTGAATCTGCCGTCAGAGATTCTAGAATAATTGTGCCACTTAGCTTGAATGTATGACCCCATGCCCAGAAACTACATGCCATCAGCCGATGTTAGTTCAGAGTATGTCCAGCCAGACACAGTATGGAACCGTGAATCAATTGGACCTTTCATGGTCCTTCCGCCGCGGCTACGCACGGAACAGATAACGAGCGACGTGCAACTGATATACTTTATTGGCTGGTACCATAAAGGACAAGAAGTCTGAAAACCTGTTGACCTCCTCAACCCCCTGTCCAGAGAGTCACCATGAGTGACATAACGAAAGTGGCGTTGAGGGGAAGGTGGATTGCGATATGCATACCAGATGTACTTGGATACAGACTCACACGCCCCCAGTTGATATGTTCAATCCCCACCACTGCCTCTATCACATCTCAGTCTCAGGGTTACCGAAACAGGGTTCCGCGCAATACCAAAGTCCTGCATGGCGCACACATACGTCACATATTGGTGTTGAGAATCTTGCCGTGTGTGAGCGGAGGTCCCAGATGCAGAACAAGACATTTACGGCAAGGGAAGAGGTCAGCCGCAAAATTCAAGTGTGTCGGCACAGTTAGCGCACCGTTCTAACCGACATTGCCATGGAACATATAAAGCCTCTTGAATATCTGGGCAGAAAGGATGTATCTGCAACATCATTCAGTATTTGAAAATTTACCTAGACTCTGCAACTAGCATAGGAGCTACCCATCTCAAAGCAGTTCTCTCTTATTCTCTTCGTCATGGCCGATACACTTGTCCAACAAGCCCCTGGCGCTGAGCCAGGTCAAGCCTCACAAGAGCCTCAAAACACATCTTCAAGCAATGGCAAGCCGGACGTCAGTCCCCAAGCTTATGATGCTTGTGCTCCACCCACTGGAATAGGCTTCACGGCCACTTCTGCACTTCCACCGCGAATGCAGACTGAGGCAGGCTTCTACAAGTCCTTCATCGTTGAAGTTGTCATGAATGGTATATATGACAAAGCTTCAAACTCCAACGGGATCAAGAAGCCGAACTGACCCCGCGGCAACTTCGAATACTTGCATTCACCCGCCAGGCAGGTTTTGGGAACCTTCGCCAGTACTTCAGTGTTCTACAATGACACTGAAGATACCAGTGGGTCCGTAGTGATTGACTCACCGAGCCCCTTTGTCCACAATGATGGGCAGAGTACCTACAAGTGGTACACAGAAACAGACCAAAACGTCTACCTGGCTTTCAACATCAAGTCCCATAAATATATCTTTATCGATCCGACACTTCCTATCAGAGCACTCTACTTCCCTCAGATCTTCCAGGATCCCAACTATCCTGGATTCAGCAGACTTGGGACCGTGCAGTTTCACAAGTTTTCTGAGCAAGGCTTGACTCTCAAGAACTACTGGGATAATGACCCCATTCATTGCGACATCACAAACAGCCGCGGTCTTGGGTACTCTGGAGCTGCTCTTTGTTTGAACGTCCAAGCACTCATGGCATCACTGTGCATTCCAGACGACAGAGTCGCCCGCCGTGCCGATGGCACGCATATCTGCTTTGACTCTATTTGGTTACTTCGAGAAGGAGCCTCGCTCAATGCGGAAGACCACTCCTTATGCCAGTGGGATTCGGGCAACTTTCACAGAAAGGGCAACGATTGGACGTCCATAAATGAAGGAATTCGCTTCATCTATGCGCCCCTCGACAAATCTGCATGGTAAGGTATTGTCAAGCAGATCGTCGGAGCAGGACTGAGCCTCATCCCTATCATGGGTCCTCTTCTGGCACTTAACTGGGACATCATGTACTCATATTTGGAGGACCCGGCAGGGTTTGCCGACTATGCCAACATCGGGAAAGATTGGTTAGCTATTTTGAAGCTACAGGCAGCTGAGCTCAAAAAGTCAATCAAGTAGTCGAAGAATGAAGTATCTGGACCGTTGTATGGAGTTCTCCCCAGGAGTTTAAGCTCGGCCGGTCTTGATAAGAGGGTCTTCTTCATAGCATCTTCCATATTTCTCGTGTTACATTAACAAACAAGTCTCTTAACAATCTTCACACAATTCACGTCTGTGATTCTCCTGAAGATGCACTTTTGCAATCATGACCCTTCATTTCCAAGATTTCCATGTCAAATATTCACCTATCACCCCAGTGAGTAGCTACATCAGGCATGAGAATGTACCTTCTTCAGCAGGCACGATAGTCATCGTGGAGGCAGGACAGTATCATCAGAGGTACCTCCCTCATGAATCAATGCCCTCACTCCGCCATATTGTCCCTGAAAAGGTGCTTTAGCTCTCTATAAAAGGTCCAGCTGTTCAATTTGCAAACCATGACAAACGCTCCAACAACTCAAACTTATCAATCTCCGTTACAATAGAAACCTCTTACCCAACATCTACCAATACTATTAATAGACACTGAGATGTGCGACAGCATATTGGTACAGTATATAGGCTGCTGCGGCCATGCTATCAGTTCAGGTACGGAATTCATACCATGTGCTCACAAGGGCACTGAGTATTGTCATGTGAATTATCTTGAGGATAATCGCAATGCGTTTATAGAATGTAATCCATGCTACCACGAGAGGGAGCTGAGGGAAGAGGAAGAGAGGAAGAAGAACGCTATGGAATTTTAATGCTCTATGCTTGATTAAGGAAGTCGTGGAATCTCGTCTGCAGGTGATCCATTGTAATCATATATTATTGTTCTCTTACTTCCAGGCATATTGATTCTTCAACTTCGATGTGATACACACGTGCAAAAGCTGAAAAGTATATACGCCAAGCTTTCAGCATTCTCCCAACGTCCCTTTCCAAGGTTCCATATCGCATACTCGTATAAACACAATTATCCACAACTATTTCCCCGAACTTGACATCAGAAGCAACAAAACTTCCTGCTGCACTGAACTCACCATGTGCACGACTACAATTATAAGATACTAGGGTTTTTGTAGTCATTTGATAAGTTCAGAGCGTCTTAAATCGCTTTGTAGTCACAAAGGCACAGATGAATGCATCAAAGAGACTAATTCGAAGGACTTGCTTCGATATATAGAATGTGGCCCATGTGGGGAAGCTAGGAATGAGGAGGAGAAGGTTAAGTTGAAAGCGTTGGCTGAGTCATGATGAGGTGCGATGGCTTGGATTCGGGGGTTTAGAATATCTTTGGTTCTTAAGGACAGTGGAGCTAGCTGAATCACAGTCATTCAACTCCCATCTCTGAAATCTTTTGAGTGTAAGTTCATGCAAATAATAAGACCTTTGCAGAACTATATAAACTAGATCTTCGGACTTCTCTCCACTGAAAGCCCCATAATTAAAATTTACATAACGTGTTTTATAAGCGAG
>NJCR01000021.1:1145-16806 GCA_002234235.1 Fusarium hostae | reverse complement strand
ACCCTGGAATGCTTACCACAACCATCACATAGGTCCCTATGTGGTTTTAATATATGCCCTTATGCCTAAGAAACCACATTAAGTAAGCATTCTATATTAAGCAATTATATATATATAAGGTCCCTATTTCTATAGTATTTAATTCTTAAATTAAGTAATTAATTAATTCTATATTAAGTAAATATTTCTAGCTAAATATAAGCCTTCTTAGTTTTATTGCAATACTTAATTCTTAACTACTTACTTATTAATCCTCCTTCTTTTAGTTCCTCTTCTCTATTTATTCCTCCTAAGATCTTCTAGTAATAAACTAAAGGCAAAAGGCATTAACTATAGCATTCTAAGCATTATCCTACTGATTAGGACTTATTAGCCTAGCTAGGATAAATAAGGCCTAGATCTTTAAAGTTAGGAGATATATAAATTTAAGTTTATTAACTATAAATAAGCTCTATTAAGTAGGCTTAATGATTATTTTCTTTATATAAGTCTTTAGGTCTTATGCTATCTATTTAGCTGCCTGCTTATTTAGTATAGGAATTTAATTCTTATATATATAGAAAGTGCCTATAATATTAAGGGGAATATTAATTTAAATAATAATTAAGGCATTATTAGCTCTAGAGTTTAATTAATTTTTTAACTTTAAATTAAAAAATAAATTAATAATTTTAAGCTTAGCTAAAGGAGTTACTTTAATAGATTAAGGATTAATAAAGAGGTTCTTTAAGGTTTTTAGACTTTTTAACTTAAAGGTCTTTAAAGTAGCTAGAGGTAATAATATTAAATACTTTAATTAAATAATAAGTAAGACTTAATATAAAGGTAGTCTTAATTAATTACTTAAATTAATTATTATTAATAATTCTATATATAATATAGCCTTATTATTATTAAGTATTAATCTATAGACTGCTATACTGAGGGCACTTAACCTCTTAGCCTAAAGGTTTCTTATTCTTATTAATATTATCTTTAGGCTCTCTTTATATAGGCTCTCTTTCCTCTAGATTATAATGCCTTAAATTATAAAAGATCCTGCCTTCTTAAGTTTATATTGCCCTTAGAATCCAGTCTCTTAACTAAGCCTTATAATAAAGATATAATTATATCCTCTAAAGTAATTAAATATATTATCCTTAATAATATTTTAAGTAATCCCTTAAATAAGTATTAGCTCTCTTTCTATCTCTATATAAACCTTATATATAGGCTTAATTAGCTTACCTTTCTTATTTATCTTTTAGCGCTAAAAGCTCTTATTAATTAACTTAAGCTCTTTAAGTATTATAAGTTTTATAAGACTATAGGCTATATTATATTACTTCTATATATCTTCTCTGCTTTTAATCTCCTATAATATAGGCACTTAATTATAATACTATAGCTTAGCTTTAGCTTAAGTAAGGTCTCTTCTTCTATTAATATTTAAGGCAAGAGAAGGTTTATTGCCTTTAAGTATATAGTAGGTAACTTTAATATAGCTATATATAGTAAGACTGAGAGATTAAATAGCTAAAGGCCTATAACTATTATTATCTAACTAATATATTAAAAGAGAAGTAAAATAATTAAAGATATAGAGAAGTCTATATATTTTAAGCTATTCCCTTTAAGTCAGGACTATTGCCTTAATATATAGGATTCTGCCTTCCTTCTATATATTGAAAATATATAGCTAACCTTTTATTTAGTTCTATAGTATAGTAACTTAATAAGATACTTTATAGAAGAAAATAAAAATGCTAATAAATCTCTTCCTAGAGACTTATTCTCTTTAATCCTTTAGGTTATTATATTCTCTATAGTTAATATTAACCTTTATTATACCATTAAGGAGCTTAGGCTTATATTGCTATATAGTAAAGTTATTAAGGGTACTTAAAGAAGAGTTATTTATAAAGGATTTATTATTTTAAACCTTAATAATATATTAATAAGCTATATAGATATTAATTATATTATAAAATAATATAATAAGTAGCCTAATTAAGGCTTTTTTATTAATAAAGTAATTACTATTAATTTTCTATAATAGCTATATAAAGAGGGTATAATATTTTTATTAAAATATAATTAATTTACTATTTATATTAAAAGCTATAAACCTATTTAAATATAGTACCTTTTTAATAATCTTTTTATATTATTAAGTATAATATGCAATATTATAAATTAAAAAATTAATTAATTCTAGCTTTTTTTAATCTTTTTATAAATATATAATAGCCAGTTAGTATATAAGTATTAATAATAAGTATTTAAAGTGCTTAAAAGTAGATTTATTAATATTAAAAAAGCTTTCTTTATTATTCTCTTTTATATAGTTATTAATAATTAAAGGGTATATTATTAACTTATTTAGAAAGTAATTAAGTTTACTATTAAATGCAGTAAAGTTTAAAGGCATAATAAAGAGAATTAGGGCTAATAAGGTTAAAGGCATATTATTAAGGCTATTAAATATATTAATAAAGATATATTCTTTATTAATTATAATAATAAATAAGTTTAAAAGATAAAAAGAAATATTTAAAGGTAATAAATATAAATATAATAGCTATATCTATAGTTATAAAATTATAAATTATAGAGAGAAAGAAGTAAGGTATAAATATAAGAGGCTAAGAGTTATAAATAGCTTTAAGTAATTTAAAGCGCATAAGGTAGGCAATTAAATTAATTAATAAAGTAGAAAGTAAGTAATATATTAAGGAGAGGAAAGAGAAAGAAAGAGGAAGAAAGCAAAAAGAGGTTTTTATGCCTTAAGAAAACCTTCTATATAGCTAGATCAGTAATTCAACCTCTTTATATATCTAAAAGCTCTTATCCTAAACTTAAGATCCTTCTTATTATTATTCTTCTCTATTTCTTTTTCTCTTCCTTAATTCCTTTAACCTTATCTTAATATCTATATTTTTATTTAGTCTTTCTCTTCTCTTTTAATCTTTATATTCTTTATTATAATCACTAAAGCCCTTAATAGTCTTAATCTCCTAAAGAAGGGAAAAAAGTCTCTTTTTAATTTTATTATAATCACTAAATATAATATTAATAAGAAAGAATTCCTCTTTAGTATTAATTATTAATAGAGAAATTATAATAGTATTTAAATTACTATAAAGGCATTTAAGGAATTTATTTTTTATATAACTATAAGTATTACTTTTCTTTTTAAATTGCCTTAATATTAATTAATTATATAGATCTTTAACTTATTTAATATTTAAATCTATATTAATAAGGCTCTTAATTGCATATAATACCCTCTATATATTAAGCTTATATATTGCCCTTCTTTTAATTATATAATAATAATTAATTAATTAACTATTTCTTTTTAAGTAAAAATCCTCTCTTTATTAAGCTTTATTAATATTATACTTTTAAATTAGCTTAATAAGTATCTTTATTGCTAGCTTTAGCCTATATATATCTTAATTAAGTTTATTTATTATTAAGGCTAATTCTTCTATAAGCTTATTAAAAGTATGCCTTAACTAAAGGCCTTTTTAATTAGTTTATTTAATATTTATAATTTTAAAATATACTATAATTATATTATTTTCTATCTCTTAATAATTAATTAAAATAATAAATATATTCTTTAGCCTTTTTACTACTATATTTTAATTAAAGGTTTCTAAAGCAGTTAGTATTTTAACTGCATTTAAAACACTAAAAGTAACTGCAATTAATGCTCTCTCTCTATCTATTAGGCTAATAAGCCTTAATCTAGCTTACTTAAAGCTCCCCTCTTAAGGAAAGATAACCTTCTGCAGTTAAGTTCTACACTCTCTATAGATAAACCTCATAAGGTCTTTAAGGATTAATTAAACTCTTAATTATGCCTTTAAATTACTAGTTAATAGCTATTAATGCCTTAAGATTTTAAATTAAATAGTAAGAATATAATAAAGGCTATTAAGTAAAAGATTAATAAGTTAATAAGTAAGAAATAAAGTATTTTTAATAAAAAGAGATAAGTTTTAAAGTATAAAGGGCATAAAAATAAGTAATTAATTAATACCTTACTTTAAGAAATAGCTAAAATTTTAATTTTGCCTTTTATATTTAAGCTTAAAATTACTTATTTTAAGGCAGTTTTTCTCTATTTATTATTTAATTTCTTATATTTAATATTAAATTAATAATTATTTAGCCTTTTTTAGGCTATATTTTTTCTCTATTTTAATAATAATTAAATATCTTGCCTTTTTACTCCTCTTTTAAAACTTATATATTTTTTTTCTTTTTTCCCTTTAAATATAAAAATACAAATAGCTTTATAGAGATTATAAGCTCCTTTTTATAGTAATATTTTCCTTCTCTTTATTTTTCTTTATTATAGTAAAGTAATAATATTTTCTATTATTACTTTATTTATATTCTTTCTTCTCTACTAAAAGTAAAATATTATAGCCTATTTTTAATATTATAACTCTAGCTCCTTTAATATTAAATACCTAAAGAATAAGGCTCTAAAGATCTTTATTAATTAATTTAAAATTAATTAATTAATTTATAAATTGCCTTTTTACTCTCTAAAAGGCTTTTTAATTTAACCTTAAAGTACATCTTTAGTCTATAATTTAAGTTTAATATTAAGTTTAATGCATTAAGATCTTCCTTATTATTATTACTTTTATATAAATTATTCTTTAAATTACTAAGGGCATCTATAGCAGTTAATAACTTAATAACTCTATAAGTTATTTAATTAATTAAGTTTATTTCCTTTAGTGTTTCTATAGAGCTAATCCTAGAATTATCTTCTTTATTTTCTTTATTTTTATTCTTTAGCTTTAGATCTTTTTTACTTATTTATTAACTATTCTTATTCTATATAAACTTATGCAGATAGTCCTTATATACTGACTTCTTTAATGGCTCCCCTTTTGGCTTCTATAAAATATAGAAATTAATACTTAAATAGTGCTTAATAATATAAAAAAGACTATTTTATTTCTTAATTATTTTATATTTAATTAATATATTATTTACCTTAAGAATATTATACTTTAAGATAAAGTCTTTAACTTCTAATAGCTACTTTTTAATTTTATACTTAAGCTCTTTATTGCATTAAATAGTAATAAGCTTTTAATATTTAATAACTTTAACTTTAGCCTTCTCTATATTTACCTCTTTTATTTCTAGAATATAGATTTAAGCCTATAATCTCTCTTTTAGTATATATACCTTATTCTAATTAATTAATTACTAAATAGGGTATTTAACTTCTAATAGATATATAGACTTTTAGCTATATATTAAGTAAAAGGGTAAGTATCTATATAATCCTTTTATAGCTATTTATTTTATAAATAAGGCATATTTAAGATTCTTAATCTATATATTTTTCTCTTTATATTATAGCTTCTTAAGGACTTTATATTATATATTATATTTATACTTATTTAAGCTATTGCCTTTAGGATTATATAGTAAAGTCTTAATCTATTTAATACTATATAAGTTTAATACTTTAGGTAATTCCTTCTTTATTTTAGGTTTTTTATTTATTATAATAATTAATATTATTTTATATTAAAAGATTAATTCCTTAATAAACTTCTTTATTGCCTTTATTAATAATACTTTTAATGGCTTTACTTTTATTTACTTTATAAGATTATAATATACCTTAAGTAAATACTTATATTCTTAGTCTTTAGGTATATATTATATATTAAAATAGACCTTAATAAAGAGATTAATTAATACTATATATTAAATCTTCTTAAGAGATCTTTATAGATAATATTTTTAATATATAAAGTATATATAGAGGGCAGTAATAACTTCTCCTTAAAGGTTCTTTTAATAATACCTCTTTTTAATAAGGTTTACTGTAATATCTTATTCTTTATAGCTATTTACTTTATAGTACTATTTAATTACTTGCCTTTATATTGCTAGATCCTCTTCTATTAATAGAGGCTAATTTTAATATCTATAAGGGCGTTTCTAAAGGCAGTATCTTTATATAAAGAAATTCTTACTTTAGTCTTATAAGGTATAATACTGAGAATTTATTATATTAAGTAGCCTTTTTAAGGTTATAAGGTATTAAGTTAATTATTTTAACTTTAGTAAATAGTTTTTATTTAAAATCTTAAGTACTTTATTAATCTTAATTATATTAAAATAAAGATTAATAAAGTCCTTAATATTATTCTTAACCTTAATATTTAATTAATTAAATAATTCTATAAGCTTTTATGATAAGCTATTAATTACTTTATTTTTCTATCTTAATATATATTAAACCTAAAAGTTAAAAAGCAGAAAGTAATTAATTTATTATAGAATTAATAATTTAAATATATTATTTACTTTCCTATTTAGCTAATGCATAAAGACCTATATATCTATCTTAAGGGTAAACTTAATACTATAAATTATTCCTCTTAGCTATTAAAATATATATAGAGCTGCATAATACTTCCTCTTTATTGCATTATATATAAATTTAGCCTTATTCTAAAGACTTAATTTAAATTAAATTAATTATCTCTTACTATTAATTATTTACATTAATACTACTCTTTAGCCTATAAGATTAATATTAACTATAAAAATTATCTCTTTAGCCTCTTTAATATAATTAAGAGTAATTAAAAGTAAAGATTATATAACTTTAGCCTTTAAAGTATTTATTACTTTTTATTTTAATTAACTTTAATAGAAATTAATATCCTTTTAAAGTAGCTTTATAAAAGGCTTAATAATCTATATAAAATAATAAATTTATTACTTATAGTATTTAATAATCTTAAGAAATAACTATATCTTCTCTATATTAATATAACTCTTTTACTTTATAATCTTTATTACCTTAATATTATCTGGCGCTTTACTGTTTATCTTATAGAGATATCTAACTATTACTATAGTCTTCTGGCAGAATTATAATTTACTATTAATAATAATGCAGCCTAAGAGCTTAATATTAATAAGGACCTTATTAATATTAATGAGATACTTAAGTATATACCTTCTGACCCCAGGAGTAACCTCTTCCTTATTATAGGTTATGGTCAGTCCCTTAATGCAGATATCATTAAGGAAGGCCCTATAGACTTCTAAGATAAAATCTCTAAAGATATAGATAATATTCCTTATAAACTAGGCAATAGAGTTTATTACTCCTTATAGAAGACTATATATCCTTAATAGCCTTATTAATATATTAAATATAGTAATATTTTAGCTTTTTTTATTAAGAGAGAATTAATTATATTTTAAAAAGAAGTTTAATAATAATATAACTTTATATATAGTAAAATCTACTGAGAATTTATCTATATAAAGAGGAAATAAGCTATCCCTTATAGTTACTTTATTTATAAGGATTATAGAGTTAATTAAATAGAAGTTTTTATCCTTTTTAGTAATTAAGAATTAAGGGTTTTAATAGGCTCTATAGAATTCCTTTAGTACTCCTTATATAAGCTATTCTTTTAGTAGTTTAATAATTACTGCTTTATATCTCTTTAAAATTAAAATATTTTTTACTTATTATGCCTTATAAGGGATTACCTTTAGCACTTATAGAGAGGCAATAATTAAATCTAGCTATCTATATTCTATAAAGTCCTAGGCTAATATTACTTCTTAATTATATATAATCTTAAGAAATATATTAAGTTTTATTATAATTAATATTTTATTTATTTAATCCTTTAGTTTCTTAAGCCTCTTTCCTTTTAATTAACTTCTTTACTTTAATTTAAAGAACTTTAAAGTAATTTACTTAATATACTTTATAGTATTATTAAGTATATCTTTAATTTAAGCCTATTTCTTCTCTTTCTAAAGAGGATTACTATTTAGAATTAAACTATCTAAAGGCATATTATTTACTAAATAAATCTTAACTCCTTTATACTTATATATTATATTGACCTTAATATTAATAATTCTAGATTCTAGCTTATTAAGGTCTAAAGGTATAATATATTTTAAGTCTCTTTCTTTTTTTTCCTTCTTTTTTCTAGCTTTAATAACTTTCTTCTCTATAGCTATTAGCTCTATATACTATTTAATCTCTTAGCTTATACTCTTAAGGACTTTCTTATATTATTTTATACCTTTTTATATAATTAACTTAATAACTTTATTTATAAATTCTTAGCTTATTGCCTTAATAGTTAATAAAATATTATTTTCTTTTAAGTCTATAATATCCTTAACTTCTAGCTTAATATAGAAATTAATATTTATTTTAAATTAATTAATTTTTTAGTTTTAATCTTTATTAACTTCTATTTAATTAATCTAGCTATTAAGGTAATAAACTTTATATTTCTTAATTAATAAATTAAAAGTATTAAACTGTCTTATAGTAAGTAGTTAAATATAGCTTAAGTAGATTTAATAAAGGGCATATTAAGGATAAAAAGGACTAATATTATGGCTTTTAGGGCTATAAAGAGGCATTATAGAATTTAAGTATTTACTAAATATGCCTTAGCTTTAGTTTAATTAATTATCTTTAGCTTATTATCTATAAAGAAAGTTATAGTTATCTTTATATTAATAATCTTTAGCTTATAATTCCTTATAATCCTTTTTAAGATAATATTCTCTTTAAATTCTATATTTATTATAGCTTCTATAACCTTATTATTTAGATTATTAAGTTTAATTATAATTTTTAATAGCTTTTATATTTATATTAAGGCCTTATTATTATTCCTTAAGTAGAAGTTAACTTTAATATTATTAATTATTAAATCTATTAATTTCTTAATATAGATTAGAATTTTATTATATAGAGAGTCCTTCTATATACTCTATAGAGTTATTAATTAAGGCTTTACCTCTTATTCTTTAATAATTTAAATAATATATTTAAATTCCTATAGAGTGCCTTTATCTTTAATAATTTTATATTCTCTTTTAATTAATATAGGACTTATTTTATTATTCTATATATTATTATTAATATAATTAATTAATTAATTAATTTAATTTTAATCTTTAGGTTTAAAGAGAATAATATAGATATTAGCCCTTTTACTTATATTATTTTAATAGCTATTATAAAAGTCCTAATTATTAAAATAAATTATATTTATAGATATTAAGATACCTTAATTAGACTAAGGGTTTTTAATTATTATATATAAAATCTTAAAGATGCCTTTTACTATATCTATAAGTTTATCTGCAATTTCTTTACTTATCTATATATTTAAGGTTATTAAATTAAATAGGGAAATGCTAATTTTCTTTATATAGAAGTTACTTTTAATATAGTTATAAATAAGAGCCTGATATGCATTTAGGTTATTTAATCTCTTAGTATTTTTCTCTTTTTTAATAAGACTAAGACTCCTTAAGTCTTTTTCTATAGTTCTCCTCTTAAAGACTTTAATAACTTATATTTCTTCCTTATCTTTAATATAAATATACTTTCTTATATTTATATTTATATTAATATTAAAGACTTAAAGGTCTATAAATAGTAGAATTACTTAATTAATTAGTTCTTTATTATTATTAATATTAAATATAAGGAGATTTATTTANNAATAGGCTAAGTAAGGTTATTTACTTTATTAATTATTTTTATTAAAAGATATATATTGCTATTAAGGTAGGCATAAAATAGAGTATATATCTTTAGATATAAAGGGCTTTTATTTAAGTACTCTTAAATAAGCTTACTTAATTTACTTTAAATATTTTAATTAATCTTTTTATTATTATACTTCTTTATGCCTATTATATTATAATATAGATAAGAGTTAAAGAACCTCTTAATCTAGGCATAAATAAGTCTCCTAACCTTAAAGTTACTCTTAGCTCTATTAATAAGCATACTTAAGATAGGGGTTTCTTAAATACCTATTTAAGCCATACCGCTTAATGCATTATAGTCAGCTAAATTATATTTCCTATTATACTCTAAGTTATAGTAGATCTCCAGAAAATGGCCTCTCTTAATATAATACTAGCATTAATACTATTACCTCTAGTTAGCATACTAAGCATTAATATTTACATTAAACTCTTCTTTTAACTAATTAATTAAAGTAATAGCAATAGAATAAGTCTAAATTCTTAGGTATTAAAAGAGAGATATTATTTAATTTATTACTTTCTTCTCTATTTAAGCATTAAATATCTTAATATAACCCTTAATTAAGTCCTTAATAGTATTTATTAAATTAATTTATAGCTTTTATATTATATTAATAAGGTTATTAATATTAAGTTCTCTAGTTAGCTTAAAGTCTTTTTTAAGGATAACCTTAAGAGGGTTTTTAATAAGTTTAGACTTTTAGACTTTAAAGGTATTTTTAATTTCCTTAAGATAATAATAGTTCTTAGCTTTAGTAATTTTATTATTAATAATTAATTTAATTATTTAAGTAAGATCTTTATAAGGCATTACTTTTATTTTATTTTAAGTTTTTTTATATTATAGAGTGACCTTATTTAGGACTTCTTAATAAATAGTATTAAGGATATTCTTTAATTAAATAATTTATTCCTTATAATTATTATTTAGCTTCTTAAACTTAAATTAATATTAAATTAACTATTTAATTATTTAAGGGTAATTCTTAAGGAGTTATTTTTAATTAAGCCTCTTAAGCTTAGCTTTAAGGCTATTAAAGGTAATATTATCTTTAATAATAAAAATTTCCTTAAGGTTCTTTTTAACTTCCTCTTAATTATACCCTTTATAGACTTAATAGATATCCTCTATAAGGGCCAGGACGGTATACATCTTAAGCATTATAGTGCATTTTCCTTTAGATATATTAATATTATCTATATAGCATTTAAAGAGATAAAGATATTTTAAGATATCTTTACTATTAAAGATAGCTATATATAGAGTTATTTAATTAACTATAGTATAGAGCTTATGCTTATAGATAGTCATAATGAGATCTTGGAGCTAGCTAGCTATTATAGCTAGGGCTATTATTACTTCTTAAGGCCAGGTTAACTAGATTATTAACTTAATAAATGCAGTCTCTATATTATTAAAGGATAAAGAAGTATTAATAGAGCTTATTATAATAAGTATTAATTAATTAATTAATATAAGGTGATTTAATAAGATCTTTTCTAAATAGAGAAATAATTATAAAGAGCTATAAGTATCCCTTTTATTTATTCTTATTAAGATAATTATATTAACTGCTATTATAACTGCTAAGTTCCTTATAAGAGTTTAAAATATAATAAATATAAAAATATTTTATATTAAAATCTTTAAAATTTAATTAATTAATTAATTCTATAGAATTTTAAACTATTTTACTAAAGTATTAATAGGTTTAATTATTATAAAAGTAACTTTTTTAAGTAATCTATATTTAAATAGCTTAATAAGCGCCTTAATGCTGGTTTTTATGTTTTATTAATTTTAGGCCATATTAGGTTTATTATAGTCTATAATGCATAATGCAATATTAGCATTTTCCTGCCAGATTAAGGCTAGATTTCTTTATATAGTAGATTTTAATGCTGCCTTAATATAAAGAATTATTATAAAATAATATTAATTCTATAATTTTAATATTGCTCTTTATATATATAAGTTATTTAGTTTTACTGCTCTTAGCTTAATAACTAAAGGATTTATTACTTCTTATTATTTCTATAAGCAGTTTTATTATTTATTTTAGCCTCTTGCCTATTCTTTATTAAATATATTCCTTTTTCTCTTTAATTATTGCAATCTATAGTTTAAGCAATATAGAAATGCCTCCTCTTTAAATAATTAAGTCATTTTAAAGTCCTTTTAGAGACTAACTGCATTAATAAAGTAGATTTTCTAGGTTTTAAGGACTAATTTAAAGGTAAAGAGCAATAATAAAGAAAAGACTGCATAAGATAATATTGTTACGACCCCGCGGTTACGTCATATGTACCCCCACATTTTTCAACTATATAGGAAAGACTAGCTATACGATCACGCTTTCGACCGTAATCATCTATAAAGGATTACAACTATAACCGTGATCCCCTCAATAGGATTACATCTTAGAACGTGATCGCACCAGGATACATTTAGTATATAGACTATATTTATTAGCACTTTTATAGATCTTAGCTTACTAGCTATTAATAAAACTTCTTTATATTAATTAAGCCTAATATATATTAAATCTACTATTAAGAGATATAACACTTCACTTCGCTTAGCATTATGCCCTATATCATCTGCTAATAATAAACCTAATATGGCTTAGTTTAATATAGTTAGACCTAATCATTATATATTAATAGCTCTTATTTAGACTGTACTGCATAACGCTAAGTAATATAAATACAATATCTGCCAACATTAACTCTATCTAACAGCAGAATGCAGCTGCCTATCTTTAAGGCCAGCAGCCTGCAGCACCTATCAATCCTGCACCTACTAATTAGGAAATAAATAAAGCAGATAACTCTTCCTAGAGCTCTAATAATTTAGAAGTTAAATAACTTTATAAATAACTTAAGAATATTATTAATAAAATAAATAAAATGCACTAAATATTAAAAGAATTTACTGCTTTATAGTAATAATAGAATTAAAGCAATATTAATACCTAATAGGAAATATATAATCTGATGTTAATAGCTAATAATAGAAGAGACTTAGGAGAAATCCTTAAGCCTAACCTGCCTAAACCTTTTAATGGCACTTCTAGTAAGCTATCTATATTTCTCACTTAGAATTAAGCCTTTATTATATACTATTTAAACCAGTTTTGCAATAACTCTATAAAAGTGATATATATAGCCGGAAGACTTATTAAAACTGCTGCTTAATGGTTTTAACTTATTATAGATAATTATATAATAAACCTGCCTTATAGACTATAACCCTAAATGGCTCTACTCTTTAGAGAAAATAAATAATATAAAATAGAGAAAGCACTTAAAATGGCTTTTAGAACTATTAATAAAAAAGGCTAAGTAGAAAGAAAAATTAAATCCTTAAATAAACCAGATTAGCCTTATCCCTAGGAGTAGAGTTCCTGCAGCTTATAAGTAAATTACCCTAGGACTAAGATATTTTAATGTTATTCTTCTTTAATGCACTTAAAGAATTAATTTAATTTAAATTATAGCAAAAAGATAGACCTAAGATATTAGTTAAATATATCAATATAGCAATTAAAATCAATAACTAATTATTTACTTAAAGAACCTAAAATTCTCAATATAATAAACAATAAGACAATAAACCTTATTATAATGCTAACTAAGAATAAAAATGCAATAATAATATATCTTATAGTACTAAAGTAGGACTAATAACTATTAGAATAATAAAAAAAGATAAGTTAAAGATTACTTATTATAATTATAGTAAGAAAGAATACTTTAAATAAAAATATAAAAACCTTATTAAAACTAACTAGAAGTATAAATTAGTTCTTAAGAGTAAGAAAATCAATACTATTAAAAAGGATAAGCTATAGATAGTAGTTAAAACTGTTAATATAATTAGGTTAGGATATAATATATTTATATCTATAACTATACTTAATGTTTATAACTTATTCCTTAATAAGAGAGAAACTCTTAAAAAATACTACTTTAATTTAACACTAGAATAATAACCTATCCTTAGGTATAAAATACTAACTCTAGTAAAGAAAAGGGAAACTAAAGAAGAAACCTTTAAATAAAAAAGACTTAAATATACTAAAGATATAAAAAACCCTAAATTCTAAAGAAAATAAAATAAACAATAAAGAGGCTATAGAAATAAATAGAAAACCTAATAAGAAGAAAACTTAAGATTAAAAATTAAATAATAGTAATTAATACTAATAATAATTAAATTAAATAAAATAAATAATAAAGTCATTACTATAGTTAAAAAGGGAAAAAAAGTTAACCTTAACCTAAATAATAAATTAAATACTAAAGAATTTAATTAAAGTATTAATTAAGCATTAATATAAGTTTTTAAGAAAATAGAAGCACCCCTAAAGATATAAGATAGAATAGTTATATATAATCTTTACTTAGCAGTAGATAATATTCCCATTAAAGTCACTTTAAAATAACTCAATAAGCACTATAGAGACCTAGGCTATACTGAAGCAATAAGGGTATAAAGAGAACTTAATGCCAAGAAGATTAAACGCAAGAAGGAATAAACAGTCTAGAACACTAAAATCATACCTTAATATAATAAACTTAGAAATCATCTTTAAGACAGTAAGCACTAAAAATATATAGAACTCACTAGAGAATAAGCAATTATAGAATAAGATAATAATATTTATATTTAAGCCTATATAAAAGAAATAATAAAAAACTCTATAACTCTAGAAGAATATATTTAACTAAAAAGGGACTTATAGAGATACTTAAACTATATAAACTATAAGCAGATATTATAGATATTATATATATAATATTACTATTTATAATATTAGCAAGATAAGGTAGTAAATAATTACTTCTCTATTTAAACTAAAGAATATTAAAAATAAAAATTATACTTAATTATTAATATAGTAAGATACTAAATAGTATAAAGATATAGAGAATCTTATATTATAAGACTAAAAGCTTATATAGAAACTAGAGAATAAGCACTAGCCTATATCTAGAACTCTAAATATATTATAAAATAGAGATAATAATTAAAATATTATATTAACCTTAAGGAAGAAGATAATGCTTTTAAAGAATCTATAGATAATATTACTTAAAATATTGCTAAAATAGAATAAAAATATCTTAATGAAATTAATAATAACTTAAAGATTAAATATAAAGAATTTAAGAAAAAACTTAATAAATCTCTTATAGAATAAGAAAAAAATAATATAAAAGTAAAAAAGAAATACTATAGATAATATATATAAAAAAAGCATAAAAAAGAACTTATTAATATCTACATTAATAATAGTAAATATTATAATAATAAATATAAAAAAGATTACTTAAAATAAATAGAAAAAGATAATTACTATCTATAATAAAGCTATAGATAAATAAAGAGCCAGAAGTAATAAAACTTCCTAAAAGAGCTCTATAAATAACTATAAAAGAAAATTAATTAACCTACTTAAAACTAAAAGTTAAAATTAAAGGTAAGTAGCTAAATGCACTTATAGATAGTAGAGCTAATATAAACTTTATTTCCCTTAAAATAGTAAATAAGTTAAAGCTATTATAGAGAAATAAGAAAGATCTCTATATAGTATACAATAGAGAAGAAGAAACTTATTCTTATAAAAATAGAGAAATCACTAAAGAGATTAATTATCTTAAGGTATTTATAAATAGAAAGAACTAAAGCATTAACTTTAATATTATATTAATATAGAGATATAATTTTATCTTAATATATCTATAGCTATTATACTATAATCTCTAATTTAACTAAAGAACTAGCTAAATAAACTATAAAGATTATCCTTTAGATAATAAGTTAAACAATTTAGATAATAATAATATAAGATTTTAGACTTTAACTGAAAAAAGCAGTAAAGATAGATATAATAAAGTATTACCTATTTCAATAGAAATACAATATAAATACCATAAGGGCAAAAGTAAATACATTAAATAAATAATAATAACTCTTAAAGGTTAATTTAAATAATTAAATTAAGATATATAATATATAAAATAAATTACTAAATAGAAATTTAATAATTAACTTAAGAAT
>NJCR01002097.1:0-11237 GCA_002234235.1 Fusarium hostae | reverse complement strand
AGAAACCGAACATTTGGTGGAACACTAGTTGACTTTGAGCCGTTAAGATAAATAGCAAGGGAGCTTTGTGTCTTACAAGCTCGGCTGAATTGGAGATAGATCGACGCCGATGATCTTCAGTCGCAAAGTGTTAGGTCTATCTTCTGACTTTTGAAAGGAGTCGTGTTACCTCGGCCTCAGGATGCTCATCGCCAAAGTCGATCGCCCAAATACCCGTACCAGTGCCCAAGTCGAGGACTCGCTTTGCCTGAGAGTCAGAAAAGTTGGGCGGCGAAAGGCCTAGTTTGTTGTCGAAGGTAAGAAGGAATAAATGGTGTTGTAGGTCTGAACTATTTGAGACAAATCCACTAAAATTTACCGAAGGAGATAGTTATACCTAGTCTCTCATTCTCCTCGTCGTCGTTCGGAAGATTATACTCTGTAGGTGGTAAATGTTATCATTGGCTGCAGATTACCAGAGATATCATCGGCGACCCACTTCCATCTTTATATCGATGATACGTTCTCCCGTTTTCTAGTCGATAGTCCACGATGGAGCTCCTCAGACTTTCAGTAGACGAAGCCGTATCCTATTTACCGTTAATCTAGATCAATTATCTTGTTTCTGCCAGATGCATGATAAGAGGCAGTTCCTACATCTCCGAGTGACGAGTCCTGATCGTCAGCGGCCTGGACCGAAAGTCAGCTCATGCTCTTCTTATGGAAAGGAAGGCGTCAAACATCTTCAGGTGCCATTATAGCTTCTGCATCGATTGTCGCCATTTCTTCAACCTGGATTTTCTTGAGAATCGCGTGTCGGGCTGCTTAGTCGATCAATCGGGCTGGTATCCTGGACGAAAGTCCTCTCAAGAAACTTTCCCCTCAACGAAGACGCTAAGCGACTAGCTTTAATACCTCAATGGTTTATTGATGGACTTAAAAGCGCCAATAAAACCAAGAGGGATGGTACTGTTTCCTCTTACCTCACCTGATGTTCTGCAAGGATGTCAGCCAACGCACAATAATGATAAAACAGTCCCCTGCCCCGTATTATGTTGCCACTTCTGGTGGCTTACATATGGAGTCCACTATCTGCCCTTGTTTAGCCCAATCAAAGACATATTTCAATGGCGACACCATCAGTCGCATAAAATCGGGATTGCCGATCCGACGACGCGGAAGCCACATTTCGGGGAAGGAACCCGGACCCATAGCTGTGACCGACTTACCTGCCAGAAACATAGTTGAGTTGGTCTTGGCCATTCCAGATGCTTAAGTAGGTCCACAAGCGCGCTTTAGCAATAACGAAGGCCATTCGCTAAACCATAGAGAGAGGAAAGAGAGGATAAGAGGGAACATGGCACATCCCGCCCCCGGCCACCATGACCTGTCCAACGTCTAGATTGTGACTCAGAACTTCTCCCCGGAAACCGGACCCATAGTCCCCTTCGTCAGCGCTCAAACAAACCTACCGACATAACCGCTTTTAGAAGGTAGATCTAGGTAGCCTTATCGTAGCTCCAACATCAATTTTTGCCACATATGCTCGCCAGATATTGCTTCAAGTACACCAGAGGGTTCTCATTTTTTAATTATTAATATAGGCAGTAAAATAGATATATTTCAGGATTAAATAATATTTCAGGTAGCTCTGGGTTATGTCTCTCATGTCTGTTGGTTCTTGCAGTCTTTGAAGCTAAGGTACAGTAGTGTATAGTTGGCCTGGTACAATTGGCAACGCGGCTAGCGTACCGTTATGTCAGGATTGGCGTGATAGCCACTATTTAGTAGAATAAGCAGCTTATAGATCGGATCAATTAAGAGCGTCAGGGTGCTCTAAGAAAAATATTCACAACACTATACGGCCTACTCGATACTCTGCAACATAACGCCGACTGCTCTTGCGAGTGTTCATGCATATTACTGGGAAATTTAACGAAGGAATTGGGGGAAAATGGCATCCTCAAACCGCCGATCGAACCACCTTTCGAAGGCTATAGTATTATATCGGTCAAGGAGATGATCAGTAACTTTTTTTCCGTTAATTGGTGCTTAAGGTCAAGCTCTGGGATATACTATGACGGATATCATTGTTCTCACTCCTGTAGCATTGTGGAGAAGATGAGGCCGACTTTGTAAACGATAGAAAAGGAATTGCCTTGCCTTCGGTTGGAAGATTTCGGGCTTTTGACAAGGCATTAGCGCCTTTATGGTTTAAAATCCAATATTACGAAAGAAAAAGTCTAAAAAAGGATATAAAACTACACTTAGCGAAGGAAATGACTTAAGCTATGAAGCTTCTTACGGGAGGGAGAGATAACCTTTCTGCGAAATTCGTGTGACAGCAAATGAATTGTCATATAAGCCGAGTTTACTCAGAAAACTTATGATAATTCTTCGACTCTTTAAGAATCCATGTTTAACTGATACCGAAGGGTGGGCAATGTTCATGTATGGAGCGCCAAGAGCATCAGTTGAAAGGCAAAGTGCTAAAGGGCATCAAAGACTACTATAGGACGATTAAGCTAGCTGCTTCCGGCAGATTGTAATAGAGGCTGAGCCTCTCGAACTTCTGCAGCTTAGCTGGGGGTAGAGTGGGATGGCTACGTCGTTCATAAACAGAAACGGGTCGTTATGACTAAGAATATATAAGAATAATAGACAGGATGGAATGGCGGACATGGAGTAGATATTATATGGAGATGATAAACACGTGAGTTCCAGTAGACGAGGGTAATGAATGTTGTTTAGGTCTGGAGTAGTCAAGTTGTTGAACTCGACAAGGGCCAGCCGACGGAAAGGCGACGCGTTTTGTGTTTTAGGCTTTATGATTTCATTAGTGCGGTACGAGAAACGAAGTGCATTTCCATCGGGGAAATATATGGGGGCGAAAATGCTAGACGGTGATTGGTCAAAAACAGGAAACGCAATGCGTTTCTGCTGATAATTCTTCAGTACGGCTGAACTTCGCTAAGCTGGCGCTAGCTATGTTAGAAATTGTAACGCTCGACTGAAGAAGCGCACTACTCTATAATAGGAAATGTAACGCTTGATCGACAGTCATTCTATCGCAACATACCATGACATGCCGCGACAGCAATATTGATTCAAATACAATAGAACTTCGCTTTTAATGCTCTTTAGATCAGCGAAGTATAGATTAGAATTCAACTTGGCCAAAAAATTGGTGGCGGCCTTGAAGACCTAATTCGCATTTGCCTACTGGAGTCTGTGTTGGTCATATCATAGTGGAGACATGTCAACACACCATCCGTTACGGGCTTAGGGAAAGCTAGGATTGAAGTGGGGGGTAGTGCAACGGTAATGCCAAATGATAGGAGCTGTTTATTGGTCCGGTTTATTTCCCCGTCTAACTACCCTTGTTCTGCATCGAAGCGAGGTATGGTGGACTGAGCCTGTCAGATCGATCATCCAACTGGAAGTGTCGGATTAACTGTCAGTCTTGGTCGATATCCTTGCAACACGTCGGTTGAGACGAGAGAGAACAAAGACCTGCTGGTACCTCTATCACATGCTAGATTAGGTGTGTGTGGAAGTACCCCTCGTTTGACTAATTTTGATTGGTTCTAGGCCCCTGTCGTGACCTGTTTGTTGCCTTATGCCACTCAAAGAGATACTCCGTAAACACTGGATATTCGCGTCTTCTCACTAAAAGACGCGTCTCGCCATTAATATAATTGACCCTGGTCTAAATGAAGTCTACCCCTTGCGTAATTCAAGCCTACTCCCTACAGGGTGGGTCTAGAAATTAAATTCCACCCCCGCGTTGTTTGACGTGAAACAAATGAATTCTACGTAGAATTGATTTTGGTATAGAGCACTGGGCATTAGCCGCTGAAGATGGGACGCTGTACACTTGGAGAAGTTGGCCGTCAAGCAGGCCTGTCGCAGGGACAAGCGAGGCTGGTAAATGTGCCGAGGAATAGGGATTGGTGATGTTTGAGGGTTTCAGGGCCAGAAGTCAAAAAAAAAAAAAGTAACAAGATTTAACGTTGTGGGCCCTATGAGGCGGATCCTCCCGGGCGGAATAAATTCATTCATTCATTCACTCAACGAGATAAGATAAGACAATACGGCACCAGACGCCGCGCTGCCCTGCAAACCCCAGCTCTACCCCCGTGGTGAGTGGCTACAATTGATAATGGACTGTAGAACTAGGAGCCGGTGGAAGGTGGCAGAATCGATACCATTTAATGGCTTGGATTTCTGTTTCTTACAACGTTCAACACACTCCAGAACGCTATTGAATCTATCAAAAATGTCAAGCGAAAACTCCAGCGAATCGCTCTGCCGTACATTGAAAAGCCGCGTTAGTAAAACGAAGTTGCAATCGACAGCAGCACAATGGAATATGGCACAATACCGCAAGCTTGGCGCCGCGTTGAAGAAAGACCCCGAAGCCAGCATCGTCGATCTTCTCTCAACAGCCTATCCAAAGCAGCTAAAATCACTCAAATTTTCAAGTAAGGATATCTTACATAATACAAATTATAATATTGATCCGGTGGTTCCAGGTTCCTCTCGATGCATACAAAACGCCCATTTGCCTTACACCAACGACGTGCGTTCCAAGCTGGTTGCCACTGAACCTTGTACTATTATTCACGACCTGTCGGCTGAAGTCCAAGAGCTGTTTAACTCTGGTAACCTCTCTGAGGCATTGCTTGAGTTACTCTATCAGGGCGACATTCTTTTTCAAACTGCCTGTGTTATGGTTTTGAAGATTGGTGAAAGCATCGTTGTCAAGATGACCCAGGCAGATACCCTCACAGAATATCATTCACTTTGCTATCTTCAACAGCATCTACCAGCTCTTCCAGCCCCCAGACCACATGGTTTGCTGCAGCTTAACGGTTATAACTTCCTATTTATGACATTTATTCCAGGGATTGATTTAGAAAAGGCATGGCCTCGACTGGAGGCAGGCGAGAAGCAGGCGGTCTGCGACGATCTTGATGAACTTTTTTCTCTTCTCAGGTCAATCCCTTTTTCACATGGCACTCCCTTTGGCGGTGTTGGTGGAGAGGGCTGTAAGGATATACGTCGGGACCTTCGAATGAACCCTGAGCCGATATATGACGAGGAGGCTTTCCAGGACTTCGTTTTTTCCGGGATTAGATCGGCGTCGCCTTTGTATACTAACCTCTTACACAGCCTGATGCCACCAACTTCTGCGAAGTGCGTCTTCACGCATGGGGATATTCGACCAGCGAATATTATGGTAAAGAAGGACCTGGAGGGGAAATGGAAGGTTGCTGCTATTATAGACTGGGAGGCGAGTGGATTCTATCCTGAGTACTGGGAGTCTTTCAAGATGACAAATAACCTTACACCGAGAGATGAGAACGACTGGTACATGTACTTGCCAGCAGGTTTATCCTTGCGTCAGTATCCTCTGCAGTGGTTGATAGATAGGGTGTGGGATCCCCTCATGATCAACAGCTAGGACAATTTATCACTCTACACAGAAAGAGCTTGGGTCCAACTCCAACTCCATTCACAAATTGTGATACGTTATCGTTCCTTAATTGTTTCAACCTGATTAAATACAAAAGCTATATGTGGTCCGGAGGCTAGAAGATCCAGCGAATCATCAGCCAACAGCAAAAGGAGCGCGTATGGAAGTGAAAGCTAGCGTTCAGTCTGATCCTGAGTCATAAACATATTCTGCTGACTGATATTGACGTGGCTGATCATCTTCGTCCTCAGATCCTTCTCCATTCTCATCATCATCACCCGCTTCCTGGATTGGCCCGTAATATGGCATTAACGCGGTTCTGCCTGCGTCTCGAGTATATTCGTTAATGGCACCTACTTCCAGTACCAAGTCCCAGATTTCCAGGACGTAGTCCTGGCAGTTCCATAGTGCTGATTCACCGGGAACCTGAATCCCACTTATGTGTGCAGCGAGACTTTAGGCATGATCTGGATGAATATAGCCTAGAGGAATTAGAGGCAGACATCTGAGTGAAGACCTCGGGTCGGTTTGATGGTACACAGCTCTGAAAAGACCGTCTTCTTCATCCTGCACAACCTCGAAAACGCCCCATCCTAGGTCTGGTCGGTACATTGCAAAAGCCCAATGGTAGTAGTTTCCGCTTTGAGGCTGATATATCGCGCAATAGGGCCCGAAAGCTCTACCGGTCTCACTTTGGTGAGACTGACTAGTTGATCCATGCCTGTGCGAATGTTGACGTGATTTGCTGCTTTTGCTTCCGTGCTTCTTTCTGCGGCTCTTTTCGTCGCTCTTCGGCTTGTTTGGTTTTGGCATTTGGGTGATCTTTAATTCGATTGGGCAGTGTATCAAGAGGAAGTTCTGTATGATTGCTGGTGTAAGATCAATACTTCATTCCGGATATAGCGGTCTATATATATTTATTCTCAAGGACAATCCATGCAGGAAATATTTAATCTGATCACTCTATGGTCAGACGGTAATTCGACGCTACGGTCATTTGTTGGTGTTGCCTGGTTCAGCTTGCTATATAGTTATCGATGTATGCACCAGTAATCCCCAAGTTATCATCACCTCAGGATGTACTGGCCTATACCGCCCCTAAGGCCATACTTTGCTTTAGCGAAGGGGAGTCCAGAACTCCGTGAGACCCATCCATGCAGATTCTATTGTCGCTTCTTAGGGGTGCCAAGCCCTCTTGACGAAGAATTTGGTTAAGCGTAATGAAGATGTAGGGACTAAGCTATTTTCGTCGACCTCGGGCGGCTAGAGTTTGCACGGCGGGATCGCATTATGAAAAGCGGCCGGTAGAAGAGTATATTCTAACTGGTGGATCCTTAAAGAAACAAAGACAGAGAAAGAAAAGAAACTATCTTCCACGCCTCAGTATCAGTGTCCAGACAAACCTACAAATTATCAGCTGAGACTATTACCTTCAGCCTCCCATAGTAGCTTTGGCGTTCCGCCTCCCACAAAACCCCACTGAAGATCTCAAGAAGCTGACCTAATACGTCTTTTAGGGGCTTACAGTTCAACAGTGTAAGACAGGCAACAGCATACAGCCTTTGTGCCTGGGAATCACTCTCTACATCAGAAATATCCACCTTATCTAAACCAAAGTCAGGGATAAACTGCAATATCGTAATTACCCTGCTAATAGACCTAAACCAATTTGTAACCTTAAATGACGAAAAGTCCATGACCTTCGAGCTTCTCTTGTAGAATTAGTTCCGCTCAAAGAGCGTACGGCCGGGCAAGGGGCACGGTGATCGTAGTGATTTGGTTCTTGAAATGGCCTGCTAGATGCATTTAATATATGCACCAGCCTGCCTCCCATTGAGTCTCTCAGCGTCTCTCTCAGCCAAGAACAAGAAGTAACAGGCTGGTAGCAGAGTAGCAAGATCATCGCAACTAACGGCATCTGACGTCTCTCTCTTGGAGGCCAAGCAAAGCGAGGTCAAGGTTGCACATGTCACGACTCTGATGTGTACATGTCCACACGAGAGTAAATAGGCCGCTATGTGACCCCCTTCTTCGTCGATGCAATCATCATCCTTGTCGCTCCACTCATTCATAGATTTACTGATATCTTTAAAAAGGCCATTAATGAATGTGCCCTCGAGGTTGCCTTGCTCGGATGTAGGGGTGCTGAGGCGTGAGGATGGCGGAGACAGCGAAAGGTGTGTCCCGGGCAGTTCAGCTCCCTCTTTGTCCTTCTTGTTATACTCGGGGTTCATGTAGCAGGTAGCTTGGCGGTTTTGTGGCAAGATGCGTTCATCCAGGTCGCTGGGACACAGCCTGCAACCGCGCGCAATCTTCGTCATGGCGGTTTTCGTAGTGGAGAGGAGGTCGCCTTGTGCAGGAGACTGAAGATCTCTCTGAATCGGCAAGGAAGGAAGATGCCTCGTATTTGAGCTTTGAGTATTTGGGTCATGGTGAGTACAGACTTAAGGTCAGAAAGGGGTAGGTGAGAGTAATACTCCCCGCAAAACACCATTGAGCACATTCGGGGTGATGGATCTGAAAGAGAGGGCCGCATGGAAAAGCAAGCATGATGACCTCGGTCGGGATGTTTGTTCAGCTCTCCGGGATGGCTTCCCCGTCATCTGCGAACTGTCGAGGCGCATGTGACTGCCCACGGTGCAAGAATCGGCAGTTTTTTCCCAAGAACAAGCAAGAGATTGGAGCAGGCCATATCTGCATTAGTTTAACTGAATTAGCGTATCATTCCTTCTTGCAAGCCCGCCATTTGCCTCCATCGCTTGCAGCCTGGCCCACACAGTGTCTACATCATGGTGCAAGAAGGTTGACAATCAACCAACGCCGGGGCTGCTGCAAACACTAACAATCAGCGCCACAACGCGTCGAGTCGCCTAATCGGATCAAGAGATATACAGCACTCGCTTATGCAGTCCCCCGATGGCCCCCACCCGACTATCGACAACCAAAGCGGAGGGAGAATTACGTCATCGAAAGCGGCTTGACTCCATCGATGGTCAGACACGGGCACTAACGAACACGTGTATTCAGAGGAGGCCCTTTCGGTATGTGTATCATTCGACTAGGTATAGCGAACCAAGATTAAAAGTTAGTTATGATAGTCTGGACGTTGATGCCTATACCCAAAAAAGTCCATGCTATAATCTGTTCTCCCCGAAACTATTGATGAAAATAATTAAGCACCTAAACCAGATTCGCTCAGAGGTTTCCGACCAACAATGACACTGTGTTTAACATAGACGTACACGTCTTTTGGCGAAGCTGCTGCCGTATTTCCATCAGAAACACCTCAGCTTTGGTCTTATCCCATCGCAAAATTCGGTTCGTGAGATGGAGCAGATACCTTGCAAGTCATGAGTGAATGCGGCGAAAGTATACTTGCCGAGCTTCTTGAGCTTCGGATCCAAGGGCCATATGCCGATAGGTATCTGCATCGTCATGATGGATCAGCTTGTGTTGAATATGCCTGTTTAGTGTTGGGACTTACAATGAGTTTCTCATCTCCGACAATTGCAAACCCAGCCTCTTCCATCGACTTTCTCTGCGTGCCGTCGTCCACGATAGTGAACTAACAGCCCGTCTCATCTCCTGTGTTTTCAAAAATATCTCCCATCCTATCCAAAGCGCTCTCTGGCTCGATACTCCGGTGGTAGCTTTGGAACCTGAAGGACGCTTCATGGCTTTCAACCAGCCCATCCGGATAAGTTTGATGGTACACCTGAGACAACAGGCGAGGCCAATCTTTTATATTACCAGCCAGCCTGCAAAGATGCACATTGTTAAAGCCGCGGTGATCCCAAGGAATCCAATCCTTCCTACAGTCTGCGACAATACTAAACCGAGTCAGTACTATGTTCTTCAGAAACTTGGTCTATGATCTTACAATTCAAGGTTATGAGGAGCCCAGACATACTGAATGGGATAGATATCAGTACCGACAACCTCAACATTAGGATGAAGTTCGGCAAAATCGCTACGCCGTGTCAACATCAAACATCCTTGTGTTATCCAAGGGGCAAGAACATACATTGCCCACAGACCTATCATTGATCTCCTATTAGCCTGTGATAGAAATTGCTCATCTTTCGGAACTTTCTACCTTCACCAGTGCCGACATCAAGAACCCTCTGATCAGGAAGGTCAGTCATTAAAACAACTTGTGCAGATGCCGAACGGCTCATGATTACCTCCGTATTTTGGTTCAAGGTTGCTAAATGAAGTCTGTCGCCGAATAGGACACATCGCTTTATGACTGCCCACGCTTGCTAGTGAAAGACTTAACGTAGGGATCGTGATGCTTGTACTTGATACTTTGGGCCTTTAATTGACGATCGTCGATGGGTAACCTTCTGCATCGATTAGAAATGATCAACGATAAGGAGTTCTCACTTTACTCGCCAGTAGGAAGGATTAAACTCGTCGCTAGGATAGTACCTTGTATCTATCTGGCGGTATTCTCAAACCGAGGGCAAGACCTATTCGAAAGAGCTTTGGTCCTGTCCAATAACTGAGTCTTCATTGCTATCATCCATCTAGTCCAATTAGCCGCACCCAACCTTCTAGGGTACCATATATCACCTCATCTTCTGGCACCTCAACTGCCTCAGGTTCTGGCGTCTCGATGGACACCTGCCCCTGGGGCAGCACGAGACATTCCCATGTAAACTCGCTTATTCGTCTCGTCTCGGCGCGCGCGGACATCTTGAGGGTAGGAGAGGCGGCCGGGAAATCATTTGGCTTTATCCTATCACAATGTCAGAGGAACAATTGCGGTTTTCTCGGAGAAGAAAATGGGAGGGGAATGAGAGGAGCAAAAGAACTTCTTGTCGCTAATCGTCGGGGATAAAGGAAACGAGAGACGTCCCAGGATCAGCGGATGACCAACGACGGAGGCGTCAAGCTCGGGGATGCGTGGTGGATAACCACGGAACGGAAATCGACAGGGCGGTGGAGGACGGTGCTGGCTGAAATTACCGACTTAGACGAAAATCACTATTTGGGTGGCAAGATAAGGAGGACCAAGCAATCACGAACCTGAGGCGGCCGCCGCTGCATGGAAGAAGCAATGCCGGACTCATGCCGTCAGGGGGTTCAAGCATGGAAACGGTATAGCCCTTTGGCAAAACTCTAAAGTCTATAAGTCTCCGCATGCTGTAATGGTCCAGCCAGGTAGCACTTAGGATGAGTCTCATTTGCGTAAGAGGGCCGTTCAAGTCATCAAGTCGGCATTGGTCGATTTATAAATATCCTCAGATGAGGCTGAGTGAGGCTATCATTCCTGATTCTATGTACAAATTAGGTTCCCATTGTCACACTGAGATTTAGCCCTTGCCATTACAGTATTGAGGCCCTCCATCAGCCATCTACCTTAATTGCCCCCAGCCGAGCTTGGGAAGCAGTGGATATTGGGCGCTTTAGGTGTTTTTAAAATCGCTGCATATGTTGCTACATCCTTTATTTAGGGCTTCTTTAGAATCCAAAAAATCCGCAATTAGTTGATATTTACCCAGTCAGACTAAAGACTCCTAGGCCCAAATGGGAAACTGATAATTGGTTTTTTTAATAGTAACTATAATTAAAAGTTTAGGCTTCCTCTGGTTGGGCTTCTTGATTGTTATTTTGACAAATATGGTTCGCAACGATTAGGCGGGGAAATGAGTTAAGGCAATAAGGCAAGGGCAGCATGGCTTGCAGGAAAATCCAACTGAGACTGCAGCGTCCCGCTTATCTCTTTCAGTGGCATAAGACTTCAAGACGGTCACGACCGGGGTGTAGGGCCAAT
>NJCR01002096.1:0-13917 GCA_002234235.1 Fusarium hostae | reverse complement strand
ATTATAATTAAATGCTATATTAACGCCATTATAATATATAGAGATTGACTTTATATATCTTTATAGCGCCTTAAGTACTTAGTTTTAAGTTATTTTAAAGGGCCTGAAGTATAAGAAGGATTTTACCTTCTTAATTAGCCTCTGGTATATTTTTTAGTTAAAAGGTAATTGATCTAATAGTAATGATGTAAGGTGAGGGATTTATGCGATACTTGCTTATCTGCGACACTTACTTATTAAATATATTATATAAATTAAAGAGATTAAATAAAGTTTTATATAAGCTATAAGTATTAATTTCACTATAATCTATAATAAGCTCTTTTTTAGTTTTTTCTTTTTAATATAATACTTATAAATAGCTTTATTTTATAGCTTAAGACCTTATAGCTATAGTGGCTGCCTTATAAGACTCTTAAGAGCTAGAAGAGATGTATTTTTAATATCTTATTCCTTAAATTTACTTAAGAAAGTAATATAAAGAAGAGATCTTAAGTAGGGAAAGAGGAGGATATAAATAATATCTAGTTATAGTAAAATTACCTATAAAGAGATATTAATTATATTAATAAGAGGATATTTTTAGATTGCTTTATTTATAAAGGCTTTAAATAGAAATAGCCTTAACCTTTTAAGAAAAAGAAGATTAAAAATACTTTTTTATAGCCAATAATAAATAATATATAAAGTCAGCATTAAGGAGGCTTAGGTAGGCAGACTTAATAAGGCTGCTAAGTCTATAAGGTAGCTCTTTATAATAATTAAAACTGCTGGGACTTTTACTATTATATAAATTAGTATGTAGGGAGAAGTACCGTTAGTTTTATTCATTTTGATTGGTCCTACACCCCTGTCGTGACCCCGCCGAAGGGCTGTACCGCTCAAAGGGATACGGGACCGAGCCGCCGGATAGAGCGGGCCCAGCGTGGCACAATTGATGCACTTCGTTTAAAATACGAAGTGAGGGGTGATTTTTTCTCTTGTTTTTCTTATTCTTGAAGAACGAGCTTTTACAAGTAATTGCAACTGGAATACGAGAAGTCTAAATAGTTTTCGACGCTTCTCTTGCCACTCTCATTAATGTTTTTATTATTTATGATGCCTCCAGTCCAGCAAGCCAAGTGAATCATTACCCGTTGGTGAGAACGTAACTAAATTACCCCAAAGAAATCAACAGACATCTCCCTGGATAATAATGCTTTCATCCTTTTCCTTCTCCTCCACGTCTTCATCATGGGAAATGATACTGGGGGTGACTTTTATCCTGGTCAGTATGAGCATACTTTAGTTGGCATTTGCCTCAACTAATATATCTCGGTACAGTGCATATTCTACATCATTCTACATACCATCTATAACCTTCGACTACATCCTCTTCGGAAGTATCCGGGACCTTGGTGGCTGGCGGCGAGCCGTATACCTTATACATTCTATGTATTAAGAGGAGCCGCCGCCCGAAAGACAAAGGAACTTCACGACAGGTATGGTTATGCCGTTCGCATAAGTCCAGATACTCTCTCGTTTACTTCGAGCCGAGCTTGGCCTGGTAAGTGATTTCTATTATTAGTCATTTCTCGTGAAGCTATCAAGGGCGATACCTAGAGGGCCTCTCTGGATGCGGAGCAAAGGGTCGTGCATCTCGGTGGTATTCGCATCGCGCCAGATTTTCTCTTGAAATGCAGCCTTGGCCACATACTCATCTAACGCGCATCAAGATATATACGGGCCAGGGCAACCTGGAGGGCGAGGAAATATCCCCAAAGATTCCAGATACTACCCTGAATCTCACCTGGTATGTTAGTGCTGATCAGTAACGCCTCGACCTCGAACTTCTAGTGAAATTCTAAGCGAGACAAGCTCACGGCCCAGTAACGATGATTCTAACACGTCTTGATTATATCTAGAAAGTTTTCAATGATAAAACTCACCGGCGGCTCACACAGTGCTATCTAACACCATCGCATCATGAAGCATGTCTCCGAAAACACACCAATCTCTTTATTTCTAAGCTACAACAGTCCCAGTATCAGTCAGAAACTAAAGAGGTGGACCTGAGCCATTGGCTCCATCTTCTAACGACGGATATTGCGGGCGATGTGATTCTTGGAGAAAAGTTCGGCGGGCTTGAGAACGGCCAATGTCAGCCCATTATCGCTGCCATCCCATCTTTAGCAAGAGCCTTCTCCTCGGCTGTGGAGCTGACACAGTATCCAGGTATTCGCTATATGATGAATACTTTTTGGACCTGGTTCAACAGGGCTCCAAAGTCTCCAAAGACGCCTATGACCGTGCCGAAGCAAACAGAGAGCCATATCAAGGAGAACAAACCTATATCACGGATACTTGACGGTCCTGAAGACCAACGGTTAGTTGTCTCTGTACCAACCTCAAACCATATTGCTCTCCTGGCGTCGTTACTGAAAATGTCATAGGTTGTCACTTGTTGAAAAGGAGGCCATAAAAATGGCTCTTATCATCGCGGGAAGCGAGACCAGTAGGTTGCACCTCAATAGGGTCTAACTTGAGATGATTTTCTGTACTGCTTTGCTAACCTTTGGATAGCGGCTACTTGGCTGGCGGGCTCGATATATCTGCTTCTAAAGCATCATGTATACCTCAAAAAGCTAACGTCGACTCTGCGCACGCAATTTCATACCAGTGCTGACATGACACTGTCTGCCCTTAAAGAGCACCAATACCTTAATGCTATCCTCAAAGAGAGTCTTCGCCTCTATCCTCCCGCCCCGGGGAACCTATTCCGTCGGACTGAAAAGGAAGGGCATGTCGTGATGGGGGAGATGATTCCGTCTAAAACAACTCTTACGATGAATCTATGGGCAGCCAACCGCTCTGCGCTGAACTTCTATTTGCCCGACAATATGGTTCCCGAGCGATGGATCCAGCCTCGATCAGCTGAGTATCAAGACGATAACAGGTCTGCCATGAAGCCTTTTAGTATCGGGCCGCAAGACTGCCCTGGGAGAAAGTGAGTCGAGAACGCAGGTCTCACATCGTCTTGCAACTCCTACCTCTTTGTTGCTTTGAAAACTAACACATGTATTAGTTTTGCGTGGGCCGAAGCGCGTCTGGCGCTTGCGTATACGCTGTGGCATTTGGACCTAGAGCTCGTGTCAGAGAGTCAAGACTGGATGACCTGGCAGAAGGTGTTTATGTTTTGGATGAAGCCGCCTCTGAGAGTCAGATGTACACCAGCACAGACACGGGTTGAATAAGTAGAGAGAAGGACTTCTCGTCCTGAGTATTTTCATGTATCTATAAAAATACTCTTTTGTAATTCTTTGATCATCTATTGCGTGCTGAGACTGCTCACATTATTCCCTTCCGTATTGTTGTTTCTTTCATTGGAAGCCTCTTTGGCCGTTGATGCTATTGACAGACAATAACCCATACAAAACGAGCAGTTCCTACGATTTATTAGTAAGTTTCGACTTCCTGGATCTGAATCCCTACCGGCTTACGTAGGCCTGATCGAAGTTGAGGCTTGGCTATATCAAAACTCATCTCCAGAGGACATATTGCCTTGTTCGGTACGGAGTGTTTCAGAGCCACCACCTTCTAGGCGATGAGCGACGCCGACACGACTATGGAAACTCTAGGCAGTCATTGGTTTGAATCTGTTGAATACGATATTCTAGGTTATTCTCTCTTTGTTTATGCGGTGCCATAACCGACATAACCGACCAGCTTGGTCTGTGGGATTGTTTCTCTGTCTAGCCTTTGTGTTATCAATAGCTGCTGGCGTATTCTAGTTCCTTGAGCGGAAAAAGGTGCAGCGGGTCGAAGGAAACCCCAGTCCAAAGATATTGAGAATCGAAGATTAGGAGCTTGAGTTGCTGGACCGTCAAAAGCTACTGAATAGCAATCAACTTGAAACGTCACGGTAGAAAGCCGTTGTATAGACCACAACGAGAGCCTATCTAGAAAGTTTATTCTGCCTTGCAAAAGGGGGCTCGTGGCATGGCCAATTAACTGAGTAGCTATGGTACTTGAATTGGAAAGCCCACTAAATGGGTTCAGTAAAATTGAGTCGAGCAACTACCTGCTATTTGACCTGAGCCTAACCCTGCCAAGCAAGCCATGTAGTCGGTCACCCCAGAATCACAGATGCAAATTTTCGTTCGACATTGTCAATGAGGCGTGAGCCCTTCATCTTGATTGGAGCTAGAGCTAACGCATTCTTGTGGCAGTCTGTATAGCTAATAAGAGCAACAATCAGATGCTAAGGGATAATAAGTTTAGGTGACTCGGAGCGAGCGGCGGCGAGTAGCCCCGCTAGGAGTGTAAGATGTACTCTGGTCGCAGTCGAAGCTTGGGTTTCTGGAGCCTCTAATAGAAGATTCGTCACAACGCTGTTTGATAGTGGACTGGTAGAAGAAGCATGGTATGGATAGGTATTATCGATAGTGGGGAGCACCGCCGAGCTGTTGGGTTCCCCAGATGAATCAGTGGCCGCATATGTTGTGCCAAGGGGAGGTTCACTTGGACGATTATCATGCAGTTTGACCGGTTTTGGGCCCCGTTTCTTTGGTGGGGGGTATTGACAAGTTATCATTGATGTGTAGCAGTTTCTGCAAGTCGGCAAGCCGTCACACTTCATTTGTGTTCGTTAGCAAACCCAGGCTCGTGTATTCCTCTTTTCTCTTTTTTCTTTTTTTGTTTTTCTTTTGCTGTCAACAAAAGGACAGGTCTGGATGACTTACCTTGACTCTTCGACGACGACACAACTTACAAGCCTGTCTTGCAGCCTGCCTGGAAGCCATTGAGCCTGTGACAGATACCGATAAAAAACGGACAAACGTAGAGATAAAGTCGGGCAATTAGATTTGCATTTATGTTCACTGGGGATTGCAGCTCGTTTAGGCAACTCCACAATATCGCCGAAGGCTACAAACCCCGGCCACGCCAAGATTCTAGACTAGGGGATAGTTGCGGGGTAAGCGGTAGGAGGTACTTTCTTCTTCTATCACCTCCAGGTTGTTGAGGCAAATACTCCGTACAGACCTGCGTGGATGCATGGTCTGATCAACAGCGGGGGCTGACCAAGCCACCCCCCGTTCCTTAACGAAAAGCTCGTTTGAAGTGGCACATTCTAAGCGAATCCTGGTTACCTTTTCCCTTGCTGAACAAAATCACACGAAGTTAAGAAATCGGCCACCTTCCCAATGTAGGGTCAGGCCACACCGTTAACAAGCTCATCGGGTTTGTTAAATATCGCCGTGTCCCCCACCCTTATGTAAACCAGCACTGTATCATCCACCACTGAACCCACCACCACACAACATTCTTAGATATTGGTCAATGGTTTTTGGGACTACTGTATAATAAATTCTCCGTCTCCTGTTACGATGATAAAGCTATAAAAATAATTGGAGGGGCAGTGGGGGGGTTGATATGATGAAATAAAATCCTCTTCGTGGGATCATGACATGAATAAAGCTGTCCCCTCATTGAGCTTTCAAACCCATCAACCATCACGTTCCCTCTTATCCAAAGGCCCTTTTCATTCATCGAAATTGTCGCCTGCCAATCTTGGTCAAAGAGCAAATGTTCCAAACACCATCTCCATCAAGTCTGCAGGCACTATTTTATCCTACACCATGGCGTCCCAGACAGCAACAGGAGCACCCAAGGGGCTTCCCTCCAACTTCGAGTGAGGTTTTGCTACAGCTTCTTACCAGATTGAAGGGTTGGTGTCAACGAAGGCGGACGAGGTCCTAGCATCTGGGATACCTTCACCCACCTTGAACCCTCTTGTACTAACGGAAACGGTGATATCGCCTGCCATCACTATCACCGGTACAAGGAGAACCTTGATCTTCTCGCCAAATACAGCGCAAATGCCTACCGATTTTCCTTAGCTTAATCCCGCATTATCCCTATCAGCGGCCGAAATGACCCCATCAACGCGGAGGGTATCGCCTTTTACAACAAGCTCATCGATAGTTTGGTAGCTAAGGGGATTAAGCCTTGGGTTACTCTATATCACCGGGACATACCACAGGGCCTTAAAGACCATTACGGCGGTTAGCTGAACACCAAAGAGATTCAGAAGGACTTTAAGTGCTACACTAGAGTCTATTTTTAGCATTTCGGTGACCGAGTTAAGAACTAGATCACCCTTAATGAGCCATAGGTTGTTTCCATTTGTATAAGTAGTCAAGGCATTTAGAATAAACTTACATATCGAGGGACTAACACGGTTACAGGGATACTTTAAGGGCAGCGATGCCCCTAGATAAAGCAGCACTAATAAGGACGCTCCCGAGGGTGACTCAATAACCGAGCCTTGGATTGTAGACCATTCCCTCATCTTGGCCTATGCAAGAGCGGCAAGATTGTACAATAAAGAGTTCAAGCCTAGTCAAGGAGGAAAGGTCAGCATATCCATCACTGGTGACTAGTTCTACCCCTGAGATCCAGAAGACCCCAAGGATGAGGAAGCGGCTGGGAGAAGAATGGACTTTTGGCAAGGTTGGATTGCCCAATCCATATTGTAAGTGGCCTTTGGTAGAACATTCTCGGGTGACACCCGGGATTAATCTCCCCTGCGAACTTGAGATTGCTAAGAGAGCGTAATGTTTAGCCTTAGAAGTGATTATCCTGAGGTTATGCGTGAGCAGGTTGGCGACCGCCTCCTTAGATTTACCAAAGGCGAGTTTGCGCTATTCCGGGAGGCTGAGCTCAACTATTACGGAATGACCTACTACACTTCTCAACTTACCCAATACCACATAACCCCAGCGCCCAGTACAGACTACTTAGGCAATGTAGATAATCTAGTTGAGGATATGGCCAGAGAGTTAATTGGCGACCTAAGCGATATATACTGGCTGCACTCTAGACCTAAAGGCTTCCAAATTTTCCTTATGAGACTCTTCAAGAAATACAGCAAACCTATCTGCATTACTAAGAATAGATATCCCTGCCCTAATGAGGAGAAGCTGAGTAAGGAAGAGTCTATTAATTATGACTTCTACTAGAAGTACTATATTGACTATCTGGATGCCATTGTTAAAGCGAGAGAGGACGGGATCCACGGACAAACCTTGCAGAATCTCTGGGGCGGCCTTCAGGCAACTGAAAAATCAAGAATAGCTGCACAACTACGATCAGCAATGCAAACTCTCCGCGAATTGCCTGACTCGAGGTATTTTGGGAGTTTGGACGGGTCCAAGCTTCGCGACGGCATCTTCTGGGCGCCAGAGCCAGTGCCTACTATTGATTGTTCATTCAAAACAGAGGAGGAACTCTTGGATGGACTAATAGACAAATACCTGTATGACAGCGGTGTATCCGCACGACACAGAGTCGACTTTTATCGCAGGGTACTTCCAGGAATCTTTAAAGGGAATGGGAAACCTGTTTTTACGCATAACGACTTCCAGCGCAAAAACATCATGATTACACCCGAGAACACCGTGGTCCTTCTTGACTGGGCAACATCTGGATGGTATCCTTCATATTGGGAGTATTCTACAACGGTCTATGCTGCTAGAACTTGGGAAGATGACTGGCATGTGTACATCGCCGAGATCCTAGAGGAGTTCCCAAACCATTTTATATGGATGCAGACGCTACATATAGAGATGTGGGGGTTTTAGAGATAATTAGGAATGCCAATTCTTTCTGACCCATCTTCAATTCGAGTATAGCTACCTCACTCAGGAAGTTCCAGCTTCATCGTTGTTGCCGCACTAGATAGTGGTTTCAAGTTAAGCAGTATGGAATCACTCTACGCGCCACTGCTATATGTAATATTAAGCTATGCTGCTGAACAGGTATAGGCGTACTCAACGAGGATAAAGAACAAAAGAAACGAAAAGAGACTTAGCAAAAAGAAGTGTTTTGTTACAGAAATGGTTCCTTTCATATCATCTCAACTTGCTCCCATGCTTGCCGGCCGCGGGCGGCTGATACATCCGAAGTCTCTTCCCAGCTTCCGCATCTGATCTCGTTGAACCTTGACGCCCTCCAGACGTTCTCCAGCTCCCTTTTGAGCTCCTGAATCAAATCGGAAGGTTGTATCCTGCCAAAGCATCCATTTTGTGTCCTCATGCTTATCGTGAATCCCTGGAGACAGTATTCTCTCTGAGTCCCAGAATACGTACCCAAGTTGTCGTATGCCTGAATAGCGGTTGCCCGTGGTGGTAACTGGTTTATAGATTCTTTCGTCACCCTCGACTCTGCTAAATATGAGGTAGCCGAGGTTGCAGCGGGACGAATCATTTTCCAAACTCGTGATTTCCTCGTATTGGTGATCTGGTGGCCATGTCGGTGAGTGCCTCAAGACTGCTGGTAGGAACTCACGAGAATATTGGCAATTTGATCGGATCGACTCGGATCGTGTTTCCCCAGGAGAACAGAGAAAGACTGGTAAGATCCAGTGCCGTAAGCTCGACAAGGCTGTCCCGCTTGCGTGTTCTTTCCGTCTCATTCTTTGTCTCTGTCTCTGCTTCTGATTCAAGTTCGGAGGACAAAGACCATACAAGTCTAGCATATTCATCGGCAGTAGACATAAACTGACTCTCAAGCTCGTCAATATAATCTCTTATCATAAGAGTGAAGTATAACTCAATGCAAGCAATCTCTTCCACTTCCCAGGGTGAGAGACGGGTTAAGAAGAGATCAAGCTGTTCAATAGAAGAGAACTCATCGTTTGAAGAAGAAGTGCCCCATAGAAAGTTGGTGTCAGCTGGAAAGACGCGACAGTAGATATCGAATCGGAGAAACGCCCTCTGAAGTCGTATGCATTCCGTTGAAGTGGGAATAGGAATCGAGTCGACTAAGCCAAGCCGGTACATATAATCTGTGTAACATGAAATTAAGAAAGCCACGCGGTTGTAAAGACGGCAAAGCAGAACGAGATCGGCTTTCTCCGTAGGGAAGCCGAAGGACCAGGAGGCATCGAAGTATTTGTCTAGGAAAACGGATACCGTGCTTCTTGTTGCGGGCGAGAGAGTTTGCCGGACGGCGAGAAAATGTTTCAAGTTCTCGATCGGCAGCGCATTTCGGAGCTCAGAGGAAAGGATAAGCTGGGGTGTTTCACAGAAACCCGTAAGAATATCGGTGATGCTGAGATCATGTCATTGAGGCCCCGAGGTGAGTCGACATTTTGTAAGATGAGGGACACAAGTTCCGGCGCCAGGCGCTCCAAGCCCATCTTGCGCGGTGAAAGATAGACAAGAGAAGCTAACTAGTATTGTTTGGTATGTTGTCGTTTACACCGATACATGAACGTTTGAGATTATGGTATGAAAATGAGGAGAGTAAAGCGGTTTCAGCGGATGCTGAAAGCGTCACGTGGAAGATGAAGGCATACGCTGTACGAAGAATAACAAGATAATATGGAGAAATAACCAGAACAAAACAGAAGACAAGTCAAAGGTATGAGATGCTTCTTTGTATCTACATCCACTGCTTGTTTCCAAACTTGGAGACAAGGGCCACACTGCTGCCTTTCTCCAAGGAAGCCTCGTTCATAACTTTCAAAACAGCTTTGGCCGACTCTACAGGAGTACTCGGGCCCGTGAAGTGCGGGGCATAGTTCACAAACTTACTCCCGAGCTTCGCCACCTTTTCTTTCTGCTCTTTGGTTACTGTGCGATGTCAGCATAAGTCAGCATTGCAAGGGTCACTGTGATTTACAGTCTCCCTCAAAACCACTATCGACACTTCCAGGACAGATACTCATGAAAAGAACTCCTTCTTTGGCGTAGCGAGCGGCGAACTTGGCGGTCAGAATACTTGTGCCTGCTTTACTGATGGCGTATGCAGGAGCAGGCTCGATCTCAAACTGACGGATAAAGTCGATATCGGACATACCGGACGAGATGGCGATTACCTTTTTGCCTTGTCCTTTGAGAACAAGTGGAGTGAACAGGTTGAAGAGATGGAAGTTTCCAATCACGTTGACATTGAATGAGTCTTGGAGACCTTTGACCAGGTGCTCTGGGTCTTTAGCTCTGTTACAGCATTAGGTCTCATTTCTCAAAGGCCAAGTTTTAGGCTCAACTTACAGCACATCAACAGCATCCCATTGAGACCATAATGCGATGAGGCCTGCATTCGCAATGACGTAGTCAAGAGAACCCCCAGTGATCTTCGTGACACCTTCTACGGCATTCTACACTCTAGTCAGCACGATATGAAGTTGTTCTGAGTGGGACGTTGAACCTTTAACGCATTATAGTCAGTAATATCAGCCTCAATGATATGAACATTGGCTGGGGATCCGAGTTCTCCGGCAAGTTTCTTGTCAGTAGCCACTTTGTTGCCGACCAGGCCGATGACGGTATTGTCAGGGTTGCTTGAGAGTACTTGGATGAAGCCGAACTAAGGAGCTCTAGGGTCAGTCGTAGGGTGGACTAAATAGCATTTTGTCAGACTTACGCCAAGACCGCGCGATGCTCCTGTTACTAGATAAGAAGGCATTTTGAAAGTATGTGTAGAGATTCAAGAATAAAGATGGAAGTTCAGGATTAAATCAATGGCAGTGTTGAGATATTGCTCAAACATGAACGATGCTATTAATTGGAGGCGTCTTTATACAGATGCGCGACACACTATACAAGTAATTTTCACCAAGCCCGTTGATGATAAATCCTACATTTCTTTCTGTCTTTCAAATCAGACCCTCTTGAACCTTCTAGATCGCGCAAAACTTACTCTACGGAGCATCTCAAGCACGAGCCTCATCAACATCCATAAGCATACGACGACGCTACCTCATCATGGCCCTTAATCTGATCTTGAGGTTCCACTCCTGGTGCGACATTCCAACACACGCGCAACACTAACCTTATTTGTCACCCTTACCTTGCTCAGAAGTTGACTCTTATACCGATTTGTCGCCTGGGCATTTAGTTAATAAAACGTTGCTATTACAAACCCAAGCTAAATAATGTTGAGCGGTGACAGATGTATAATACCATAAAAGATGTTGCTATGGCTAATCTTTGAGGCAAATATCGCTCACCCAGACCATGTTGACGTCGCCGCTGTTCGTGACCCAACAGCTTAAGACTCAAAGACAGTAATGGATGTCACTCAGAGTGTCAGCAGCAAATGCATCCTGGCCAAAATTGACACTCCTTCAGAGGTGGATGCCCTTGACGTCATGAGGACTGTAGAGCGAAACCACGGTGTCATGGAGCTTGATCTTGCCATTGCTGATGCCGGCATCTCCAAGTATTTCGGAACGGCAGAGGTGACTCCAGTAGAGGAAATGATGGACCATTTCAAGATCAATTCCGTGGCACCACTACTGCTGTTCCAAGCAACCTGGCCCCTCCTCAGCGCCGCAGAAACCCCAAAGTTCGTAACTATCTTATCAGGTGCAGGAAGCCTTGGTTTCATGGAAAACTTAAAGGTCGAGAATACTGCATATGGCTCGTCTAAAGCATCTCTCAACTTCATCACGAGGAGGATACATTTCGAGAATCCCGATCTCGTGGCCTTTAGTATCAATCCTGGATGGCTTCAAACTGATGTAAGTAAACCCATACAATGAACTATCAGCTAGTTGTGTCTTGGTCTAATTCATAGTAGCTGGGTAATCATGCTGCACAGAGCTCAGGGTTATCGGCAGCTCCTGTTTCTGTGCAGGATGGTGTGAATGGAATCGTCAGTGTTATAGATGGCGCAACAAGGCATGCAACATCGGGAAGGTTTCTTTCTTGGGAAAACAGAGCTTCCTTGGCGATGTCTGTGATACACAGGTGTCTAGATTAGACGACGATTTCAGAGTTCGGCTATTTTCGTATCTAATGAATCAGATCGTGAACATGCTCCAATAACTAAGATAATAGCCCCAGTTATTGTTCAGTCTAAAGAAGAGACTTGACTGAATCAATAATTGCCTTTTTATATGGAATCCATTCGATTCCAAGAATTGTGTTTGCCCGAGTAGTATCATAGCCAAACGAATCCAAAACTGGGTTGGGGTCACCTCCTTTGTTGGCATCATTGGGTAGCATATCCCTCAACTCTGGGAAGTTCTCGTACAGTACTCCATACAACTCCTGGTTGCTATAGTACCCGGCAGTGACAAAAATGCGTTTATCTGCTGCCTCTTCCGTCTCTATAGCCTTGACATGGGCTAATGCCACATCGCGCACATCAACCCAGAGGGGAAGCTGAGTCGGAGGAAAGCCGTTTTTGTGCTTCCCATTGATGATATCAGCCAGTAGCTGGTTAGATGTGTTGACGGAGTCAAGGGACTTGACAGGGTACTTGACAGGACCATAGACCATTGGAGGGCAGATGGTGGTAAGAGAGAAGTTGGGTTTGTTCTTGGTGACGAAATCCCAAGCGGCCCTTTCAGCAAATGCTTTAGATGCGGCGTAAGCAAGCCCGGGGTTGGCATAGGCATCTTCCATAGTAAGAGGACTCCAATCGGCCTCAGTGTACGTCTTTTTCGCACCAGTAAAGGATAGCTTTGGGTCTAGGATTGCAGCGAAGGATGAGGTCAAAGCAACTCGTCGAACAGTGGGACAAGTCCGGTGGAGCGCATCAAGCACTGAAGTTGTACCAAGAACGGCTGGATCAATCAAATCCTTTTTGGCGTCGTGATGTTGTAGTGAAACTGGACACGAACGATTAGTCTTGAAGGGAAATTTGAAATCGCAGTGTAGACAGAGTCTGCAAAGCCTGCAAACTTTCCACAGCCAAGACACTTGTACTGCGGAGCGACCACCCATGTAGAGGGAGATACGAACTCGGGATCAGTTGATTGCAGTAGGGTTCTGACGAGAGCATCATCTTCCGGCGTGCAAGGCCACAGATAATCATATACGCCTTCCTCGCCATTTGCCCGGGGTCATTTTCCATCGATCATGAACTCGACACCATAGCGATGGGCACAATGCCAGTTATCGTACTGTGCCACCATTTCGGGTGTTCGAGGTGCCCTTAATGGGAAGCTGGGGTGCAGGTCTCGCTCAGCATTACTGGGGATCCGGGCTGCAGCAGTTGCCATTGCAATGGTATTGGATGGTATTTGCAGTTGAGACCTGNNAGAGCTTATAATCACCACGCAGAGCTTAATATTGGATGGTGGCAAATTGTCGGCAGATCGATATATTGTAGAAGGGTATTCGTGAGGTTGGAGGGTTTCAGTCATGAGGCAAAGTGGCCTTTTAATATAGAAAGCCGGCGGGGCTACTTAGATCCTAGGAAGTTTCTTTCACATGTAAATCATACTGTAATATCGCAAATAGTTGGTGGCTTCTACTCTGTGTCTATTGGGTGCTGGAAAACGGTTTGAAAGAATGATGCCCCTTAATCCAACTCAATGCATATGACTTTAGTCTGACTGCATGTTAATCCAGTCTTAATCATTAATTATGGTCATGTGCATCAGTGTGTGATTTGTGTCTATTGGGTGATCGAGATAGGTGTGAAATAGTGAGGCCCCTTAATGCAGGTTGTTTTAGGCTGACTGCATGTCAATCAGCCTCTGACTTTAGCCATTTTGGCAATGCAGTCAGCTGTAGTGCACCAAGTATTGTCTTCTCTAAGGCGGTCTAAAGTTAAAAGGCAAGTATTATTATATAAAGTCACGATATCGAGGTATGATAAGGGACTGCTAATATAAGGTAATTAAAGCTTTCTAGATCTATATTTTAATTTAATACATAGATATTAAAGGGAGCTGTGAGGCTGGTTGTGATAAGGTGGTTGATTAAATTGGTAAACCTTTTAACAACTATCGGCCAATACATATGATAAAGTGATGCATCTCATGGCATACTACATTGAGGTCATACATGCGGCACATCTTTTAGTCGCTACAGTAGCTCTCTCTTCGCTTGCGAACAAAAGGATCTTTGCGTACTGCCATAACTCGACGTGGAATGAGCTGCCACACAAGATTTCAAGCTTCGAAATCGATCGACC
>NJCR01002092.1:8663-24208 GCA_002234235.1 Fusarium hostae | reverse complement strand
TCATGCCCGTATATCAATTCCCAATTTTGGAGGCATCGTTTAATTGACAGCCACAACTCCCGCCACGTCTACCGACGTACAAGCCACTCTAGCTGCGCTAGTGGGCAACGTCGAAAAGGGAACTGTCGTATCCGTACAAAGTGCAGATAAGTCACAACGAGCATTCCAGCTTTGATTGAAAGAGCCTTGTTTTGTTTAATTGAAGGTGGCTGCTTGGTTAACCTTATGAAGCTAGCTATTTCACGCATATGTTCAATCTAACCGATCAGAAATACTCACACTATAACAACAAGTAATTAATTCCCTTATGGGATAATGAAATAGACAACTTGGGAGGAGCATGGTAAGATACTACGGGGATGACTGCGGCCTATAAGGTTAAGCTTTAGGCTGCGAACACAGATAATGAATGACAACACGATTTTTTTTCTTTCCCGATATGAGCATGGTGAGATAAACTCAGCAAAGAGTTACCTAAACTTAGTCCATATTATCATAATCTTTGATTACTTAGGATAAAAAGGTCACAAGTCCCCTAACCTAACCTAAACTACCCCGAGTTTGTGAGGCCCTGACGTTCATGTTTTTATTTCGCTTTTGTTGGGCACTTATATCTAGGTTAATTGACTTCGGCCTGTTTGTGCAAGCTTATAGCTCTAAGAGTGTGACGAGATGAGATATGGTAGCTATCCCGGAGCTAGAAAGCTTGAATTAGTAGATTCTGTTGAGAAGATGATACAGTCTCCCCGCCTGAGGCTGTTTTTTTTTGTGACTGTAGTCCCGTCGGCTAGAAATGAACCGTGGACCTTGGCGAGTTTATGGCATGAAAAGCGTGTCAAAGGTTTGTATCACCAGCTTCGATGTTACGCTCTGACAATGGCGGTCACTCAATGGATGAAGTCAACTGTACACTTGGTCAGCGATGCCGAAGCAAAGCTCCTTTGGCCCAGAGATCATTACAGTGATAAACAAAGGTTAATTGCAAGTTACTTTTAAGGCGAGCTCACATCGGGATTCACTATAAGTCTCTCAGACCAGTTAACAGATCAGATTAGATTAAGGACAAGGCCTCAGGCTAACATCTGATGATTCCAAGGTACCTGGAATTCATGGTTAAATTTCAAGAGAACTATTGGCAGAATGCCATAGCACACTTGAACCAAAACCCCTTCAACTTTACACCATCATCATACTCCAGCGTCATACGATCGAGCCAGCAGCTAGCCACTAGAGCTCACAGTTGCCATTCACTTGTTCTGTATGTAAACAAAGGTATGCCCCAAGAATCTATATCTTTAACATGATCGTGTAACACTGGCATTTCATACTGTCACCACTCGCATGTGTGCTGCAGAAACAATCTTTAGAGGTTAGGGATCTTGATACGCTTGGTAACGAGCTGAGAGTTATGTTCGTTTTTTCCCCTAGTATCGTCAGGTAAATGACGTCTTTTGCCTCTGTATCTGGTATCTTAGTGATAAACCGCAATATTGGCATCGTATGGCTAGTATATTCTCGATCGCTGCCACGGATAAAGACCCATCCACCTCAACTATAGTTCCTCTCACTTGGGCTGAGAAATGTTAATGACCTCTTAATTTCATACTCACTCTTAATCTACCTCTTATAACTATTTATAGCCACTTAATTACTATTGTGAGTAAAGAATAAGCAATTCTTATATATTGATCTTATGGCATAATCTCGTTCTGATATGGCCATTGACCTCCTGGCAGGCTAAGTTTTCTGCAGTTAATAGCAAGCATATGAGCGACACAGAATGGCACCAAGTTTCCTGCAGTCTTCTCACTCGTACAAAATTGAACTTCTCCAGACAGATGATCTTGATATTTTTCAAAATTGTCTACGTCATTGAGATTGCACACTATAATTTGGTTAGTGAGATGATATGAGATGAGAGATTGGGACAGGAAGTCATACCTGGAACGTTGAAGTAGGTCAAGTACTTTGAACGGTCACCTTCGGGCTGCGTAGAAGCCTCAGTGAAGAGCTCTCCGAGATTGTCAATGCCACGGGGAGTAAAGCGATCAGCTCGGTTTTGTGTCCTCTCCGCGGCGTTGATAACAGTAGCATGATCCAGATTGTACTCCCCGAGTGAGTCCTCGTCTGACCCAACATCCGGCCAGTTTCTAGCGTCACCTTGCTCATCCTTGGTAATCTGCTTGGCCTATTGACGTAGATGTTAGAGACTTTATGAGATCTGGATTAGAACTTTGAGACTTACTATGAGGTAGTTTTGGTCGTTGAGACATGCGACATGCTTGTCCAGGCCGTGCTTGTTGCCATCAAAGCATGGGTTGAATCCCCATTTGGCCAATTCGTGGTCTTTGGACCATTTGAAGATTGCAACCTCACCCGTATTCCACATCTCACTGATCATGGCTGCCTCGATCATGGACTGAACCCTCCCGCTGTCCCAGATGGTATCCGAGTCAGCTTGCGCGATGTCCTGGTTGGCCCAGATTCCAGATTCGATAGCGCGACTCCGAACCACGCTCCCTATTATTGTTGGGTGGCGTATCGACGAAGTAGCGATTGAACTGTGCGGCCATGGCCTTTCTTGTCCACTCAAGCATATCCCCAAGCGCCTTACTCATGTTCGCAAACGACTTGAACTGGGGGCTCGGCTCGGTCGAATCTGCTCCAAAGGAGGCAGCGCCAGCCCCGATGGTCAAAACACCCGCAGCAAAGTTTACACCACTGCCGAGCACCCCAGGAGTGATTCCACCAATGGTCGTGAACATGCCAGCCACGATAGTAAGCCAAGCGGCGGGATTAGCAAGTGCATCCTCGGCAGAGACAGGGAGGAATTTGTCTGCGATATCGCCTGATGACTTGGATGCAGCGTCCACACTAGTACAACGAAGTTAGCAAACCCGTCGAGCATACAGCGGAATAGATCTTACCCATCCTTAACTGCCTTGTACCACTTTTGCTGAAAGAGAGCAAAATTTCCCATGCCCCAAAGAGCAAAGGCCCTTTCCTGATGCTTCGAACAGTCATCTGCCTCCTCGAGAGGATTGACAAAGTCACAAGAGTCGCTGATTCTGTTGGGCTTTTGTTAGCAAACAGATTGATTTTATGTCAAAAGATACAATCAAACTCACGCTCGACAGGATGTATGCCAGTTAAAGGTACGATCGCGCTTGAAAACATCGTATTCAGCAATGATACGTGGGACACCTTTCGCATCATCGTTCGGCCAGCTGTTCTCGGCTGCGCTGTAGAGATCGGTTCTTTGCCTCAGCCAGGTGCCAACGCCATGCTCACGCCAGAGACTAGTAGTCCACTTGGCTCCATTACCCTTGCCACAGAACCAGTCGCCTTCAGGGTCTGGAGAAAGATCGGGAGGTGTGTATGTCGGGAGATCGGCGTCTCTCTCCTCATCATCTCCTCCAGCGGGGCATACGTTGAACGAGATGTGAGCCTGCAGTGGATTATCAGCATATTCCGTAGGCAAAGCTGCTCCGAACTTAAACGCTTACCTGTGCGTTGGTGGCCTTTGCGTAGACCATGTCTGCGCGGCCTTGGTTGTTCAGACGAGGATAGTGGGTGTCAGGTCCTCAGACTGATCCACGGAACAACTTCTCTGGTCGATCCCACTTGATGATGCTGCCCGAGTTTCCTGGCCGTTCAGCCTCGGAGACCTTTCGGTTGAAATACCAAACCTGTGTGTCGCCGCTGAACTTGTCCTTGTGGATCAAATCCGCCTTGCCGTCACCGTTGATATCTGCAAACTGAAAGTTTGCCCGGTCTAGATCTTCGGTGTATTTGATCTGCCCTGAAGGCCTAGCGACACCATCCTGGTCTCGGAGCCAGGCCCAGGCTTGGCCGCTTGGTGCCATGCAGATGTAATCCGTCCTTCCAGAGCCTGTCAGATCGGCGAAATGGTGGGCATTGTCGAAAGGCAGCCGTCCAAAGCCTTGGGTGCACCATTCTCTGCCAGGAGGGTTGGGAATGACCTGTGCATCCCAATTATGCTTTCCGTCCCTATAACGACTGTACCAAACCTTGAGGGCACCGGTCTTAAGGTCGGTGACGCCTATAATGTCGTCCTTGCCATCCCCATCCCAATCAGCCAAGTGTAATGCCCGACGAGGCAGCCCTGTCTTGATCATAGTTGGTGTTCCCCAGGCGTTTGTTTCGTAAAAGTCGTGTTTCATCCGCGTATTCTTGTTCACAAACACATTGACTTCTCCATGCATTGAAATCCAGACGTAGTCGTCAACGCCAGAACCAGTGGTGTCGCCCCAAAAGATACCATCACCTTGCAGATAATTAATGATTAAACACCATCTCTACTCGAGGAATGACATACCTTTCTGTGAAGTTCCTCCCTCTCCCTGGTTCTCCCAAACCTGATAGGTGATTCGGCACGTTACACCTCCGTTGCAAAGCTTACCCTCGCGTTGCCAATTGACGTATGAAGGTCGACCACTAAAAATTCGACCCCATTTGATGAACTCACGGTCTTCTCCAATGTTAAAGCCACGGCCAGGATGCGTGATTCCGGCCTCTCGCCAGAATGGCTTCATACCCTTGCCGTCTCCTCGCTGATTGATGAAGCTGTTGATCCAAGTCAGTAGGTGCACATGCCATCCCCTCAATGGCCCACTTACGTCTTGACTTGACCCTCCATGCTCATCCATGTCCAGTCATAACGGCCGCTATATGATGATTAGTATGTATTTCAAATCCAGTAAGCTGAACGATAAAACTCATCAACTTACTCTCCGTTCATATCCACTATTCATCTTGTCAATATCTGTTAAAAAGCAGCAAGAGAAAGAAGCACTAACCAAGTTGTACACCTCGCATGTCTCCCATATTCTGGGACGTAAAGATATGTGATCCTTGACCCATGTCTTGCCAGTATGCGGCCTTGTCTCCGATACCTCCATTACGCCAACAACTAAAAGCAGTCAATTGGGATGTTTTGAGTACATAGATAAGAAAATAACCAGACTTACTGAATATTGCCAGCATTTCATATAACACAGTAGTCTAAGCGACCATCACCATCCATATCTCCCAGACGCACTCGATCGCGGCCGAGGCCCATCTCCTGTCTCTTGTACTGCCCCAGAGATTAGCTTGCGAGATTTTTCAATCATGCTTGCATGTGACTTACAAGGCCAACGTTCTGAAATGTAGGCGGGCTTCCTCCCTTGTTGATGGACACGTATCTAAAGATCGCAATTAGCGCCGCGGTTGCTGGCAATCGATGACTCCTCCAGTCAACTTACAACTCTCCATTGGTTTGAATACAGATGAAATCATCCAAGCCGTCACCATTGACGTCACCCCATCTGATATCTGAGGCGATTTGTCAGTGTGCGCAAGATAAAGTAGAATTGATATACTCACGAGCGTTGGAGCAGCTCATTTTCGGATCGATCGAAAAACCGTCGTTAAATTCTCCGACACCGTTGTTCAGATACATAGTGAATCTGCGGTCTGACTTATCAGAGGGCGCAAGAATCAACTCATCACGTTCATCGCCCTTGGGTGATCCCTTCAGGTTGACGAGCTGGGCAAACCACATATCGGATGTCTTAGTCATGTCCTTGTCCGGCCCGCCACCAATTGCATTGGTGAAAGATCCCTTGCGGTCATCTCGAAGCTGAGACTTGTGTCGGTAGGTGCCGTCATCACGAATTGCTGGATCACTGGCGAAGAGGATTTGTCGGCCGCTTCTGGGATCGGATGCACCGCTTCCAAACTTCTTGCGACATGTCCTGGAGCTCTCACCATCTTTGAAGATGCTACTCTGTTTGGGCTCTTTGATCCAGCCTCGGTCGTGAGCAACACCAATTGCCCTGATGTCGCGTCAGTCTATTTGGAAAAAGTATAAAGAGATCATTACTCACCAGACCCAAGCAGCTGCCATCTTTCTCTCTCCATAAAGGGTTGGATGTGTTCCGTCATGGATATCTGCGATAGTCAACCATGGTTGCATCTCAACCAAGATGACTTTGAACTGCGGATTCGGCTCCTCTTTGCCATCCTCGTCCAGTGGTACGAACTGAGGATAGATTGTACGGTACTGTTTGTTAATTTTATCCACGTAATCTGCATTAGACCCTTTTGGCAGCAGAGTAGAAAGAACCACGACAGCTTGAGGGACCTCTGAAAAGATACCTTCTATGAGCTCCTTCATTTGAAGGCCTGTTCGTCCGGCATCGACGTCAGACTTACGGTCGTTGGCATCATTGGTTCCTCCATTTACCAGGACCACGTTGGGTAACCATACTGCGGCAGACTCTCGTCCACGCTTCGCAATATCTTGGACAACCTGCCCCGAAATGCCTTCGTGATCCTGCGACCCAAATTAACCCCTTGTGCCTTGCATGAGATCTGCATTGCTTGCAACTCACATTGTCTGACATGCTACCCGAATTGCGGTTGCCAACCATATTGACTTTCCATCCTTGTTCGACGAGCTTGTCACGGGTGAACTTCCTGAAACCATTTTTATTATCGTCCTGAGAGTAATCTCCTGCAACAATAGATGCTCCTAGGGGCATAATTCGTAGATAGAAGTCGCCAGAGTCAGCTCGAGGAAAAATGGTTGAATTATACTCGAGTGTCTCTGGGTCTAGAGGTGACCATGGGAGGGCTGCTGCGGGCAGGGCAGTTGAAAGCAACAGCCCTATCAATATTTGGCATAAAACCATGACTGGGAGAAATAAATGCTGACGATGAGATTGGTTGTCTAGAAAGTGTGATAGGCGTAGATGATTGTGAGCTCGGAATGAGTAAACAGGCGAGCACGGATATCTTATACTAAGCATACTCATCTTTCTTGTAATTCCCGAATTGATTTGCCATAAGTTTGCTTATGCTGGGTCGGTAAACGGTTACCGATGTCCTACTGAATATGGACTTGGGCTAAAATTACCTTGAGTTTCCCTGTATACCGCGCCACTCTTGGCGTAAGCACTTATATACAATGCCCCTTCATACGCGAATAAGAGGATGATCCTTCTATGCGATACATTTAAATGCAGCTGAAATTTAAAGTGCTGCTTAATCGTAGACGCAATTCGAAGCATTACGGGCTACAGTGGTGAAGATTGTCGCATGTCAACATGCAAGTAATAGAACAGCAACTATAGATAAATCGGCCAGAGCCAAACAATCCAAGAGAAGTTTGGGTTAGAAAACAAAAAATCGCAATGAGAATTACAAGTAAGGGTGCTACGTGCTGATTGTTATACTAGATTGCAGTTGTCAGCGTATGCCAGATGAGGCAGGTCACTTCCTTGTCATGTTATAGCCCTTGTAGGCTGGAAGGATCTGAGGCAGTCAGTAGTTCATTTCGGATAAAGCTATGTGAAACACTACGATCTTGGCAAGAGAATCCTCCGGAGCTCTAGACTTCGGAATTCCGTAGGCTGAGATGAATGGCGAGTGTTTTGCCTGCTGCGCAACTCTGCACGGTTCTGCCCGCTTGCCGAGCTTCTTGGGTACCCCATGCGTCCCCTCTCACCACAAGACAAAAGGCTGTACTGTATAATAGATGCTGGACTCTAATACCTTCCGCCCTCCGTGGTGTGAGGCCTGAATACAATTGTGATATGTCAAGAACAGGCTTGTATCTAGTTATGATTAAGAGGGATTAAATATCGCAGTATCTGCTAATATTTTGTATGGCACAATGGGCCAGTCGTGTTCCCTATGTATATATTTATCAACGAGGAGACCACTATCTACAGTAAGACCAAGTTTCGGCATGACGATATGTTACCGCGCAAGGTAATGTCCCGGGTTGAAGATAGTGTCAATCACATCAAGAACTTGGGATCAATCGACGAGAGTTTCTTGATATCAGAAAGATAGGCAAGACCGACTTTTCAGCTTACTACCCTGCGAGAACTGTAGGATCACCATCCAGCCAGATCATATTCGCCTTCCAAGTCTTCATCTTCCACAGATATCCAATCTTGACCATGTCGCAAGTATAAAAAGCACCCGAAGTGAGTTTGGCGGAACTCGGGTCCATGCCCTGTCCAGGACGAACGTGCTGAGCCAATGCCGAGCATGTTGCCGTCGCTGTGTTGCTGCTCACGATATTGATGCGTACGTTGGAGAGAAAATGGGTTGTATCGAGCTTGGAGACACGGTCGAAGACTGCCGCCTTGAATTCAGCGATACCGCGGGCGGTTGAGCCTGGCATCTCGGCGTCAATATCCTCGGTGATTGCTGACAGAAGGAGGGCCTCGTCGGCGTGGTCGAAAGCGAGAATGGCGCGGTAGAGTGCGTCACTTATGGCCTCACGCTCTGTAAGGCCGCCCGTGAGCTGAGCTGGTAATACAAAGGCCATGACAATAATACAAGACACCTTACAAACAGTGAAAGAGCCTAAGAGAGTATGAGATGTTGATTGTCCAAGTATTTATCTGTTGAGGTATTTATATTTTATGGGCCTTTTTTTATTCCTTAGTAGAAATACTGCCAGAGAATTTACATCACGGAGATAATGAAGAGTAAACTGTTCTGTACCAGGCGTATTAGGCGCGTGAATCTGCACTCAATTATTCAACATGTCCGTTAACTCCTATATCCGTTGAAGATGCAGCACATACTAAAGTGCGAGTCGCGACAGCAATCAAGGTAAGAGCAATGCATTCCTTACTTTTGGTCACGCCTTCAGATGATGTGTAATGTCCGATCCGATGATCATAATTGACAATGACTGTCTATGCGTCAAGCCTGAGGATATCTCTTGCCGCTGGCATAGCCTTCATACTCCTTCCGAATATACTTACAAGGTCATCGGGAAACCTGTGGCTTATTACGGAGCACCAATGGAGGTTTTCCAGAAGCTAGCGACAATATCTTAATTTTGCAGGATAATATCCACTGAACAACGGTATTTTAATATCTAGTTATCTCCTTTCCCCCTATATTTATTCGTTCAAGCTGAGTAAAGAATTGTTCGAATAGAAGATAAATGCTTAACGGGATAGCTACGTACCCTTGGGCCAGGTGTACACAGGCTAGAATAGCACTTAACTCTAAGAGGGCCTTTTTCCCTTAAAAACGTGTTAGAGTGGGTCTACTAAATATCATGTAATTGGCCGTTCTGTGTTCCTCTTCTTGATATTATTAGTGACAAGGGCGTGCACAGAGCACTAGCCCAGTCAGATATTATAAATGAATCGCGAATGTACCGGGTAGCTGGCCTAAACATGCGACTGTCTCAAAGCATGAAAGCGACCAGTGACAGCAAGACCCGCATTCGAAACGATGCTGCGGCGCTGGTCAATTTAAAGCATGCCCCCTAAAACTCCCACAGTACAGTTAAATCCATAGGTCGTGGCTTTGGTGTACGTATTGTAGCGCAAATCATACCAGGTAGTACCGTCCTCATCTCGACCGGGGCCAGTATAGTACTTTCTATCTTGGGAGCTAATTTGTAACTTTTAATATGGTAATAGCTGGAACTAGAATTAATTCGAAGATCGGTTGAAGTTTTATATAACCCCTTGGAAGGAATTTAATAGAATTGAGTCTAAATAAGAGGCAGGGAGAGATATTAACAGTAATGCGTTATTCGGAATGCCGCGCGCCTAGTAGCTTGTTCTAAAAATAGCACACTATTCCAATCTAAATAAAAACAATACAGCCAACCAAGCTTACTTAAATCAGCTGCCATCCCCATGGCTCGAGCTGACTAGTTGGGCATATCTGCCCCTCTTTCTACCCCTCTTTATCTAGACACTTCTGAAAGCAAATCTTGCAAATAAACGCCAGTCAGTCGCTATGAGTCTACTCTGCGAATACTGCAGTAAAGTGCCACTTATTCTCGAGGAGATCAATCCCCGGAAACACGAATTTTTCAAACTAGGATCTTGGCCTCGTATCTTTGCCAGCCCTTGTCCTCTGTGCCAGCTGATACAGAGTGCTTACCTCCAAGAACACAGTGTAAACCCTTTCCGTGACGACTTACCTAGCTCAGATGCGACATTGAGCTGGGTAGGTTATGGACCGGGCAGGCGCCCGGCTTATATTGTTAATAATATCTTTCGCCCTTTCATCTCTTTCGCCGCAAAGACTTCCCCTCATACAATGTCAACTATTCCGTCTGACAAAGACATATGCTACCTTCTTCCTCTCCTTGAAACCGAAATAGATGTACGGAGAGTTTTGCAGTGGCTATCTGAATGTACGAAAACCCATGGAGGCGAGTGTTCCCTGGAATATGCCCCTTTTAACTCGGCATTTCCAGGGCTACATGTCCTGCGCCTGCTCGATGTCCAACAAAACTGTTTAGTCGAAGTCCAAGACGTTGTTCCCTATCTAACTTTAAGCTATATTTGGGGTGCTGTTAAAAACATCAGGCTGACTAAACTGAGTTTGAAACGTCTTTTGACTCCTGGTTCTATGGAGGGCTTAAATGGACTTCCCAGGACTGTCCGCGACGCCATAGAACTGACCAGGAAACTGGGGGTACAGTATCTATGGATAGACGCCTTATGCTTGATCCAGAACGATATGGAGGACCTTGCGAGAGGCATTAATGTTATGGACCTGATCTACGAACGTTCCCTGTTGACGATTATCGCTGCTTCTGGGAATGACGCAGATGCAGGCCTCCCAGGAGTCCGAGCACGAAGTCGGCCGTCTTTAAAGCAAACTATTGAGGTTAAGCCCGGAGTTAGTCTTGGTTTATATATGGAACTGTCTACCTTGCTTAGCGCATCACCCTACAGCTCAAGAGGATGGACGTAGGTGCCCTTACGCTTATCCCTCGGTACTCGACTTACATCCTACTATAGATTCCAAGAGCAGACTCTGAGTCGACGGGCTCTCTACTTTCTGGATAATAAAGTGTTCTTTCAATGCGGGAATATGGCCTGTTCAGAAGCCGTCATTGACCAGTCCGAACAACAAAGACCAAAGCCTGGGCAAATATATAATGCGATTCACATGGAAGATCCAGTGTATGATTACGCCAACATACTACAAAACTACACGACTAGAGCTCTCACAAATCAGAACGACGTGTTAAGAGCTATGGCAGGTATTATACGCCGTTTCTCAGTCAAGATGAATTATCGTTTTATCCAAGGATTTCCTACCGAGGCTCTGGATGCATTTATTCTATTCGAAGGTCGAGGATCCTGCCTCCATCGCCGCCTTGGCTTTCCGAGTTATTCTTGGTGCGGTTGGCAGGGGCATGTCAGTATCGAAACACCGAGGAGAGACGAATGGTTTTCAACATGCACATGGATCATTTGGTATGAGCGATTTCCGTCAGGAGTTATAAGCCTTATTTGGGATCCTACTGCAAACGGCCAGACTTCTGCCGATGATGCGCCTTGTATCGGCTGCCGACAAAGACCAAGATTTGATACTTTGGTTCTCTCGGGTTTCCCCACGACACACACAGCACCCACCGAAACACCTCCCCTTCCTTCGCTGCTGCCACCATATCCTCTCTTGCAGTTTTGGACGTTATCACTACGCCTGAAGCTCACCAACCTCGATGTTTTCACTGGACAGTGCCATATCCAGGGCAAGTCTGGCACTGATTGTGGTGTATTATTTCTTGATGGATTTGAAGATTTAACAGAGTTCTTTTCATCAGACCTATTCGATGTAATTGTACTTTCGGAACACGTGGATATGGATGGCTATTGCTATAATGTCATGTTACTTGAATATAGTGAGGGGCTTGCAGAGCGACGTGGTGTGGGACGTATCTATCAAGACCGTATTAATGATTCATTTACACCAGGGCCTATCTGGAAAGAGATTATCTTAGCTTAAAAAAAATCCAAAATATATTATTTTCTTTATAGATTTTCTAAATTTTCTAAATTTACTATAAAACTCTTAGTATGGTTAATATTAAAGTTTAAAGTAATTATATTTTATTATAAGACCGCAGAGCTGTCCTACCTTTAACAGGCCATCTTGCGCTGTTTTTCGCACCATCTAGAGACATTCTGCAGTTGGGTGGTATATCAATGATTCAGCCGCAGTGACTTGATAAAGTAGGACGCCAAGCTCCACTGTAGGACTGATCTTCTTTTCTTTACTAACTAGCCAGGCTCTAGGATGAGGGGAGATTGGTATATCTGAGCTTTGATAAGGGTATTCTGGGAGGGATGGGAATCCATTTCGGGCTCCGTGGAGCTTGGAATATGCATGTCAGCGTTCAGGGCAATAGCAGGATCACAGCTTTAATAAGCCGCTGACAAATCAAAGCACCTAGGAAACCATACGTCAGCTTTGTGGGGTTTAAGATATAATGAGGATCGCTTGTTTGTTTCCGAAAGCCTTGTTTTGGATATCATCGCAACTCGATCTTTTTCAACTTCCATTCAGCATCATGCACTACGCACCTGCATCCATTCTCCCTGCTCTCCTTCTTTCGGGCACCCTTTCTTCATGCCTTCCTTCCCAGCCAAAGGCCCGGGAAATTGTCGAGATTCCCGGCGTCCGGATCGAGAATGTTGCTTCTCGATCCAATGGTGACCTATTACTTAGCACAATGGGGGAAGGCAAACTCTACTCAGTGAATCCATATAAAAGCCCTTTCAAACCGGAGGTGATTGCTCAGATTGAGGGCGTCAACAGTCTATTTGGCATTACCGAGATCGGCAACGATGTCTTTGCTCTAGCTTCAGGCAATGTCACTGGAGAACAATTCCAGAACAACAGCATGAAACTTTCGCTACTCAAGTTCAACTATGGTCAGCTGTCTGTTGATACCGTTTTTGAGGAGTCCAAACATGGCCCCGTTAATGGCATCGTGGCACTTCCCCATCACAAGCATATCATCCTCAGTGCTGACTCTGTACGAGGAGAGATTTTACGCATAGATACAACTACTGGCAAAATCAGAGTGGCTATTCAGGATAAGGGGTTTACCCCCAGCGTCGATGGCCCCTATGGCCTTGGAGTCAACGGCATTAAGATCTATAAAAACCACCTGTATTTTACTAATACCGATCGCCAGACCTTTGGCCGGATGAAGATTGATAAGCTTGGAAATAAGGTTGGAGACGTTGAGATTATCTACAGGCTTGAGAAGGGATCTCCCTCTATACCTGATGACTTTACTATGGATAAAAATGGTAATGCTTATGTTGGCTTTTGGCAAGACAAGCTGATTAAGATCACGCCTGATGGCAAAGCTATAGTCCTCTCCGAGGGACTTCTGGCTGGACCTTCTAGTGTGACCTTAAGCAGAGATGCCAAAAGTGTTTTTGTTGTCACAGCTGGAATGAACAACGATAATGTATCCGGTGGCCAGGTGGTCCAGGTCAGAATCTGAGAGACAAAGACAAAAGTTCTAAATAACGATATTATTTAATTCGTTAACGAGTTATTTAAATAGCGTATCTGAAATTCTTTATATCCTATAAATGTCCTGATAGCCGCGTACCCTAGAGGCACATATCCAAGACGGCAACCTTTTTTTTCACACACGATGTCGGAGTGGGTCTTCCAGACCTCGTATGATTGGCTTCTCTGTACGGAGTACTCCGTTCTCCTCTTCTTGATGTCATTGGAGATCAGGGCCTGCACGGCGCACAAACCCACTTATCAACTTTGAAACCGCGAATGAAGTGCAAGTGTATGTACAGAGTACCTACCAGGTAGCTAGACAAAGCATGCGATTATCTCAAAACATGAGGCGAACAGGAACAGCAAGAGCCACCTCCAAAAAGATGCCATCGCACAGTAGAATCCACAGATTAACTTTGGTATGTATACTACTAGCGAGCTAGACAGTGACACTGGAATTGTATTATAATTATCTTGGGTCGTATTATTCTCAGGCGACCGCAAAGTGCTGGGTTCCGAGTTGGCACTTGACAAGAAGGAAGAGGATTCGCGCCACTGAACCAAACATCAAGCCCCACCATTCTTAGCTTCATCATCCTTCAGAACAATCCAACCAAGCTATCAAAGATGAGTATTTTGAAACACGCGCTGTAATCAAATGATATCATAGCGATAAACTGGGTTTTTCTTTTCCCTTTATTGAGGGCTGGTGTATTTCAGTTAGCATCAACTGTGTCAATTGATGTATTACACTCAACGATAGGAAATAGGTAAGAGAGATTAAGACCTGTTACTGATGACATTACTACCGGAATTTGGAAGCCAGTGCTACCATATTGGATACCCGAATAAATGTCAGTAAATTAATTGGCAAGCAGTAATGACGTAGAGACGGGTCAGGTGTAAAGAAACAAAAACAGACCAAACACTACGTTCGAATATCAATCAGTGGTCACCGAATCTACAGCCTGTTGAGTTTCGAGGACATAAGAAACGACCAGACTCCCTAGCACCAAAGCGAGACAAGAGAAGCTGGGACCTTCGAGTGAACGGGGTGTGACTTGGCTGTGACAAGGGTCAAGCAATACAAGCCCGGACGGCTGGGTTTTGGCTCTTGGTACAACGATAGATACGTTAGTCAGGGATTATTTATCTAGACTGGAACGAGTTGCAAGCTCATATACCTGTAGTTTGGAGGCAGTGGGCGCGCAGAGAAAATAGTTAAACCAGTTTCACAGCCATTATTTCAATGACGATGGAGGTATTCTCTATGTCTCGGTACATGACCTGCCCCGCATGCTCCACGCAGCCTTGTGTTGGCGAACGAATGAAGTGTAGGAAATCATGGGGCATGATATCTTTGTAGCAGCGCTGGAACTTGGCGATAGGTGCTTTGTTGTGATATTGTCGTTCCTAACTAAGGTATAGGTCTGGTATAGCGGTTGGATTAAAGATTACCTAGTGAATTCGGAGGAAACAAGCTCACTCTGCTGATATACGACCGGAGACATCACCCTCAAGTAAACCACCTAGCTTCCTCCAACCCTAAATATGTACCACGTATGAACCATCCATTCTCTTAAAGGGCATAACTCCGAGTTATATATCTATTATATTAAAAATTATTATACATGAATCTTATAAGCTAAATTAGCTTATATTCTTTTAGCTTTTAAAGCTTTTAAGTACCTATATATAGTTTACCTTAGTAAAAGTGTAATAGTTAGGGTTTTAAATAGGAGAACTAGTCTATATTAGGTTTATATTTATAGAATATATAGGGTATTATATTAAATAGTTAGATTATTATATTTTTTAATAATTAAGTAGTATATATTAAGCTTATTAATATAAAGGAATATTATTAATATAAAGGAATATTATTAATATAAAGGAATATTATTAATAGTTAATAAGCTAAGTTTTATTTAATACTTAATAAATATATATATACTTAGGTAATTATCTAAGAAATAGTCAGTCTTAGGGTTAAATTATTTTTAATATATAGTATTTCTAGTATATATAATTTTAATATTTATTATTCTTATATAATAGAGTATTAATTAGTTAATATAGGTTAGATAGGTCTTTTATAGCTAATACCTTATAAAAGATTCTTATAGAGTATATATAATTATAATAATTAGGTTTTCTAAATAGGTAAATTAGTCTATATTAGGTTTATGTTTATAGAATATATTTTGAAGGTGAAGAGC
>NJCR01000209.1:165-68177 GCA_002234235.1 Fusarium hostae | reverse complement strand
TTTAACACATATCATCAAGAAAGCCAAGCAAGGAAGAGGTATCGGTCAGGGGCTGAAGAAGACATCGATGATCAAGAAACACGGCAAAAACATATAGACAGGGACATCAACCATGTCTATCGAGGCCATAAGGCAAGATGCCTAGCCTGCCTTGGCTTCCGACAAGGGCAAATACGGTCAAAAGGGCCAAAACGGCATGCTTTTAGTGAAATCAGCGGTAATGCAAGAAGCAGGCGTCGGGCCAAACAGACCAGGTATGGCTGTAAGGTATGTGATGTAGCGATTTGTAACAATGAAAACTGTTGGTACTTCTATCACCGCATAGAATAGGTGGCAGTAGAAGTATCTTCTGTTGTGTGCATTTTAATTGGCTATAACCCCTCGTCGTGACCGCGTTGGAGCCTTATGACCTCTTAGGAGATAATCATTGTGAATATTCATATCTATTTTCCGACAGGCAAAGATAGGTTCATGAATTTTTCAGCCCAGATATTGTCAACTCACTTGCTCTATGGTCTTGTTTCATTTTTACATCTCGTCATTGCCAATGGCTTTGTGCACGCCGCTCGAGGCTTGAATGCTCACTGCATTGTGCAACTCCGCGATGTTTCCATGATGACTTGATATATCATTGTCTTGGCGGCTGCAGCGCTTGAACACACATGCAGTTCTCCAATGTAATTGAGTTGCCAATATTCTGAATAAGTCTCTGCTATCTACTCCAGAGTTACCGTAGCATTCAATGTGTCCTTCCTACTATGTATCTGCGCCCATAAGCGATCCAACCTCACTGTCTATCTGTGGATGAGGCTGGGAACTAATTATACAACAGGAAGGCTAGTCGAGAAGGTTGAGTGAACGACATGGACCGATAGGTCAACAGAGTTGAGAATGAACAACGAGAATACCCTTGATTTATCCTAGCAATAGTGATAAGCATATTATTAAGGTATTCACTTATTTACAGTAGCTTCAAGTTTTGTTACCCCATCTTGTCTGTAAACAGGGGCGGGCGGGATGTTCTGTGAAACCTCGGCAGATCAAGCTTTGCCTCAGTGGCCAGTCAAAGGATGCCAATTGAGCTTCTTGTGTTTGAATTGGCGCTTTCGATTCTATTAGTGGAGGCCTGCAACAGAAGGAGCTCACCTAAGCTTTCATGCCAATTACCTACTAACTTAGTAGGTACCGAAGAGGTTATGTACCTAGCACCTGCTGATGAGGTAACCACCCAAACGCCAAGACATCGTTATTCTTCTCGACCTTCCTCTACTGTAGAGAAGAGCATCAACATCAAACAACATCACAGCTATTTCAGTATCTTGAAACTCATACTCGCGCGCGAACTGCATCAGTGCCTCTTGCCCCTCTGCGGATGCCGAAAGACCCTCTCTCAACATTAAAACACCAAAAACGCAGGACCCATCAAGGGGATCTAGCTAAGCCGTCTCCGGAATAAGGGACCCCGTCACGATGGAGATCCTTCAGCTAAAGAGCCAAGGGCCCCAATCTCAAAGGGGCGCCAGGGTCTGTATGGATGCTGTGGCGGAGCATTGAGCAAGCATGTGGGCGAATAGCCTTGATGCATTGGATCTAATCAATCTCTCTCTCCATATTCAAAATCTTTTTTGCCTCGCTAGACTCAAAGAGGGGCCCTTTGTTTAAGTTAATCTTTGTTAATCTTTGTTCATGATATTATAAGTGTCCTTTTTTGCTAATCTTATCTCTCTTTGGTGAGGCGAGCTCGGAAAAACAACGTTTGGACCAAGTAGTTTCAACCTTGACGCTTCAAAACCCCAGCAATACTTCAAACCTGACTCGTTACACGTTTTATCTTATTTTTCTTCGTGATATATAGTTGCGCCTCCTCCATCGTAACCACCCAATTCCCTCGCCAGTCGCTGCGAAGAAGCGACATCTTTTGCGACAATGAGCTCTCCAAACACTCCGTCAAAGCATGGTAGCCATGCTCAATTACGGCGCCCTTCTCTCCTCTCAAACGAAGATAGCCACAACCCTCTAGGCACGCGCAGTGGCGCCCTCCAGTCCCTCATCCGCAGTCGCTCTCACCAGAGCATACAGAGCTTGAGCAGTTCTGTTCCTGCGCATCCTCCCTCTTTCTGGATGGGCCCTGATGATGAGGAGACTGGACTGCTTCGCCACGACCATGATGAGCTTGGCAGGCTGCTCGCTGACGAGCGCCGCCTCACCCAACTGCTTCACGGTCCCCAGAACCGCAGCGCCAAACTTATTGGCAGAAGCAACCCTCGATATCGATGGGAGCAGTACTGGAAGCCCGATGAGGAGCTAGCTGCTATGTCCAAACCATTGTGAGTCCTCAATGGCGCCACCAATTACGCGCCTCGGCCTCGCGCAGCAGCTAACCAAACCCACCAGGCGCGAGTACTATGAGAGAACAAACGAGTTGATTCAGCAATATCTGTATATCGATGCTCTCCTCGACTCCGCCATCCCCCACGATCTCCTCAACGAGTATCAAGCAGAGCTTGAGGCTTCTGCATTCCGACCACTTGACGTCCCAGATACCATCAACGAGGAGCCCTCCACCACATCCGACTCCCCTCCTCTCACCGGATCAACTCCTATATCCGCATCTATCACCCCAGGCTTCTATGGCACTGTCAGTGTTAAGCCTAGCAATTCGACTACCAAGCTCCCCGCTACTCGCACGCCTCAAGATATCTTCCGTTCCTCCGAGAACTTGCCTCTTCTTCAGCGCCAGGATCAATCCGAGGACGAAGACGAGGAGCAGCCTCCGCGACCTGCTAGCCAAGAAGACGACACTGGTCCCAAGCCCTTATTACCTTGGTTGGAGGATGCTGAAATCGACAGCGATGATCCCATCGTGACATTGGCCATATGGGTCAACTTCATTGCCAATGCCATTTTACTTGCTGGAAAGCTTGTTGTCATTGTGTCAGTCCCTTCCATGTCCGTCCTTGCCAGTTTGGTAGATGCCGTGCTGGACTTCCTCAGTACCGTCATCGTATGGATTACTACGCGTCTCATCTCATCCAGTCATCAAGACCAATACAGTTATCCTGTAGGTCGCCGCAAGTAAGTTTCAATTGCTGCCGTATAGCTCGTGGTATCTCAAGCGAACAGAAGCTAACATATGGTAAGACTCGAACCACTCGGTGTCCTCGTCTTTTCCATCATCATGATCACATCTTTCTGCCAAGTCGGACTCGAGTGTATTTCTCGCCTCATGGACCCTGAGCATGCCATTCTTGAGCTGGGTATTCCAGCTATTGCTATCATGGTTTCTACCATTGTCATCAAGGGTGCCTGCTGGATCTGGTGTCGTGTCGTCAAGAACTCGAGCGTTAGAGCATTGTAAGTTGGCATATTCATCCACATTCGTACTCCGTGTCTAACCAAAGCACAGGGCTGAAGATGCAAAGACGGATGTGATCTTCAACACTGGTTCCATCTTGTTTCCCATCAGTAAGTGATCATAGCAGACCCTGCAAAGCCGAACTCTACTAATCTTAGTTCCAGTCGGCTACTATGGGCGAATCTGGTGGCTCGATGCTGTCGGTGGCTTGTTCCTCTCCCTTGTTGTCATCTTCAACTGGAGTCAGACCTCGGCACACCACGTCCGTAACCTTTCAGGCTTCTCCGCTCAGCCCGACGAGCGAAACCTGCTGTTATACTTGACCATGCGGTTCGCCACTGCAATTCGTCAGATTCAAAATTTGCGCGCCTATCACGCTGGTGACAAACTCTTCGTCGAGGTCGATATTGTGCTCTCTGCTGCGACACCTCTCAAGGATAGTCACGATCTTAGCGAGGTGCTGACATACTTCCTCGAGTCTGTGCCAATCGTTGACAGAGCATTCGTCCACGTTGATTACACTAGTTACAATGCACCGACGCATATGCTCAAGGGATCTGCCGCAAAACAGAAATGAGGTTGAGTTGAGACAATATAACGACGCCATGCGGACTAGATCCTCACCTGCAAGCGAGGCGGGAGGACCAGACGCCAGGGATCTAACTGAGGCATGGCAATATGCGAGTCAGGCGCATATAGAAGAGTGTTCAAGCGCGGAGCAGTTTTGTGAGAGCCTCATAGTCGTTTTACAAGAATCTCAGTCGCTTTGGGTAGCGGAGCGATTGTACTATATATGTATTATCAAGAGTATTATCTCAAAAGAGTCGGAAAGGAAAACTACTAGATAAGCGCTATAATAAAAAAAAAACATCAAGACCCATTCACTACTGATCCTCCTCTTGTGCCGTCCCTTAATAAGGGATGCCGTTGGTCAGAAGCTGGAACTGATCGTAGATACCTGTGCTGTGACTCGAGTAACTGGTCTTAATGAGATGTTTCATGAAGTTGGCAGCGTCGCGCTCGCTCTTGTCAAGGACAAAACGCTCACGGAAATGCTTAACGCTCTCAGGCTTGAAGCAGGGCAGGCCACTGTCCATCATGAGCCAGACGATCTGGCTGAGCTTCTCACAATACTGACGACTGGCAAGGAAAGCCTTGACGCAGAGCTCCTCGAAGGCCTTGAAACTCTGGTGCTCCATGGAACCACCCATGACGGCCACCATCTCGGTTGTGAGCTTGAAGGGGGCACGCTCAAACTTGATACCACCTGGGGCGATATCAAAGCAGAAACCGAAATCGATGTGTAGGATGTGGCCCGCGTCGTCAATCATGATGTTACCGTTGTGTCGATCCTTGAATTGTAACAAGTAGGAAATGACGGAGTAGGCTGCCATGGACTTGACGAAGTTGCTGCGGGCTCGCTGGAATCGGAGCGAGTTCTCATTGCCATATTTGGAGATGAAGTAGTCATACAAACCGTTGACAGCCTCACGGCCAAGCATATCTCGTGAGATCGAGTTGGGAAGCACGTCGATGACACCACAACCAGGTGCTGTGGCAGTGACTCGATAAGGGAAGACGTAAACATCTAGGCCGACATCGTGGAAGATGCCTCGGAACGCTGCAATCATCTGCAGCGCCAAGACATCCTGTCGACAATCATCACCGACCTTGAAAATGGCCGATTGCCAGACTTCAACAGTCCTCTCCGGTGTTCCATGGTCTTCTCCATCGTTCTCCTCCATCATCTCGTCCACCTCAGAGACACCTCCTTTGTTCTTCTGGATACGGAACGTCGCCATGTATGGAGCCTTAGCGTGACTCTGCAGAGGTTTGCCAGACTTGCGATCAATGCCGATAACAACACCATCAGGGTTACTAGGGAGATAAACGCCGACCTCAACTTTGATCTTGCGTAGCTCTTCCTCAATCTTTTGTTTTTTCTCCGGCTTCGACTTCTTAATGAAGGGTTTAAGTTTCCCAGAAATGTCAGTGACTTCGTCAAAGAAAGCAAACTCTCTTTCGTAAAAGTCGCGATCTTCAGCGGCGAAACCGTCAACCATCTGAGTCATGACCGTGTCGAGAGTTGGTTTGATTTCGTCCGGGATCTGTGCGTCATCGTCCTTGTACGAGTTGGCCTTCATGTTCCAGATGATCTGGTGAGCGAATAGCTGGGAGAACTGAGCTGTTTCAAGGATATAGCGCTTAACATATCCAAGGCTATCGTAACGGAGAGACTGGACAATTTGGGGAACATAAAAGAATGTTATGTCGACAGAATGGCTCTCCAGGGCACGCATGGCGTACTGAATGATGAAAGGATGAGATTGGTAGGCGGGCAGGAACATGGTAACGGCTGTTACGGGGTTCACAGGCTCCCAGTACAACAAATACTGTCCAACGTTAGTATTGCAATATCAGTCAGGATACGAAACATACCTTGAGTTGTTGCGAAGCAACGTCGTCAGGAAGGAATCCTCCAAAGATTAGGTGCAGAGCCTCAGGCTCGAAAATGGCCTTCTCAGGCATGGTGAGAAGCAAGAACCTGATATCACGCTGCAGGCGTGGGAATGGAAACCTAGTTGCGAGTTCGATCGCAATAGCTGGATCCTGCCACCATGCAGTTCTAATTAGTGGTAAGAGTGCAGCTTCGGTTGGTGTCTTGCTGGCATTTTGAGTCAATGCTTGGTTGCTCGCATTGTTGAGTGGATTAACCCAGACAATCAAGCGCAGCTGTTCATTTCTGAGCAGGAGATCGAGCAGCTGCTCTTTGGACTGCAGAGACTTGACATTGCCGACAGTTTGGGCGCCAATAAAAGAGACCTGTTGGAGGGCCGCTAATACATCAGAGATAAGACGGATCTCGGTCTTCATCTGTAACAGGTTGCTTCCAAATGACCACTTGGGTGCAGACCTGAACCAAGACAGGCCAGCCGTAAGAATTCGTTCCTTGAGCCTCCACTGTGCTGCAGGCTTGAGAGTGGTGCTGGAGCGCAGGACACAGAGGCCAAACAAGACGATTTGGAACCGAATCTCTCTGGCCATCGGATGAGTTGCAGATTGCTTCATTGCCTCCAGTGTAAGATCAATCATCCGGAGGAACACCTTCTGAATATCAGGGCTACCGAGTCTGGTAGCGTTATAATGACTGGCAAAGAATTGGAGCAGTCGAGTATGGGGAGAGAGAATGTCATGCACAATTTGCTTCTTCTTAGCTAGAGCTTCCAGCTCGCTGGGCGCAAATTCTTCCTTCAAGAAGAAGGGGTCAACATGATTGAGGGTCGGGCTGAAAAGGCCGACCTTTCGCGTGAGAGTAAATTCCCACTGCTGGACGATCTCGTTTAGCAGCCTCGACTCCTGTCTTGGGTTTTCGTTGATTACACCAAGCCACAAGGAGACACCCAAGTTGATAGATTGTTTGGTGAACAGGGCGAACGGAATGCTCACAAGGTGGTGAGCAACAGCAGCTTCATCCTTGCTCGTGCGGCAAAGAAGTGCTGCTGCCCTACGAAGAATATCTCGGACTTCAGTGATGGATGCACTCTTCTTGCTGAGAATTCTTGCCTCAATGTGAGCGAGTGCAGTAGTGGCGTTGGCACTCTCCTTTACAGATGACTGCACAAATGACAAGCGACGGTTGTGATTCATGAAGCTCATAAGTTCTGTACCACGATCCGGAAGCGTCTCGCCATACCGATATTCTTGGCGAGTTGTGTACTGCGCAACAAAGGCAGAGGCTGTGTTGACACTCGAGTTGCCAATCTTATCCATGGATTGGAGGCGATTGTCTGTTGATGGAATAATTGATCCTAGCTCAAGAGCAAAAGACCTTCCCAAAGAGACATGGCCGTAAGCGCCTTCGTCACTGAACTCCGAGAGATATGTCTGCAGAATACCCTTGACATCGAGAGGAGAGAGGTTTATGGCAGAATTGACCCATACCCTGGCTTTACGGTTAATGATATCCACCGTCCATCTTCGAAAATCATAGTCGTCTGAAAGCTGCACAGTCACTCCGCCAAGTTCTGACGTGAAAGTAGATCTAGGAGCATAAACATCTGTCTCGGCTTCCAAGCAGCTAGACCACATAAGCGAGAGTAGCTCGATCAGTGCGAAAAGTGACGACCTATAGCAAAGGGCTGAAGGGATTTCACGGAGGAAGCGATCTGCGCAAACAAACGCGGCTTGCTGAACTCGCTCGATGCGATGGCAGCAGCTACAGAAAATGGTAGCGAGCTGTTCGGCAGCATACTGGGCAGAAAAGGTTGGTTCGGCGCCGCTTTGAGTCTTTTGAATATATTTATCCATGACAGCAGCTGCGACACCCTCCATGGCGCTGCTCAGCTCTCCCTTGGACATGCTCGGCTCCAAGAAATAGGACAGAACCTTGGTGCAATCACCTGAGTCGGCTCGAAGGATTTCCATCAGATAAGCTGCTTGCAAGAAGATCACCTTGCGATAGCTGAGGCTCCTGATCTCATTGGACTTGGAAGGTACAAGATCACTCAAGAGCTTCTTCTGCAGAGACTCTCTATCGTTGCTCATACCACGTCGTAAAACAGTATTGAGCTCGATATCACTTTCGACCTGCTCACCTCGCTGCTCGGCCACCAGAGGTGGGGAGTGAATAGCAATCATACGCAACTCTCTCATATACTGTTTGCCACGGTCTGTGTTCGTGGTAAAACCGTGAACCACGATGTTGAACCAAGTGTCTCGAAGAAGAGAATACGTCTCATCATCGGCGATGGGCTCGAAAGCAAAATCATTAGTGGACATAAAGATCGCCAGCGGGTGAAGAAGCTCCGCGATCTCCTTTGCAGCCATTTGTACATCGGATTCCTTGGTATGTCCAGATGAGTGTACATCACCAAGGCCGATGATGCTGTCAAGCAAGTGTTCAAAATATATATCGAACAGCTGCGAGTCACGTCGTAGGTTGGCAGAAATGAAAGTGCGAGCATTTCTCACCTACACAAATCAGCAAGTATCAAAGTATAGATAGTCATATTCACTTACAGCTTCCAGCAAGGACAACTGGTTTTCGACAACTCCAGTATGACACAGTTTGTTAAACAACTTGAGCAAAGAGCGGAACTCGAGCTGTCCACCCTCGAGAGCCAGAGCAGCTGCTCCACTGATGATACGAGCATCTACACCTGTGTTGACCTTTTCGAGCTTCTGCTGAAGCATAGACTGAGCCAGTGCAGTGATTTTCTCATCCTTGAAAGCAGCGGCAATCCCACAAATAGTTTGCACGACATTGCCAGAAACAATCGCAGTCTCCTCCTCGCCATACATCTGTAGCGAAATCGAGCTCCCAATGGACTGGCGATTAGTATAGATGGGGTTAAGTCCTGTTTCGCTTGCTGTTCCATCAATCTGATCGTTCACAAACGCTTGGTCCGACCCAGGGCTGAGCACGTTGCCCAGGGTATACAATGTGCCGATGACAGCATCCTTCGAGAGCATTTTGAGAGCATAGGCCAGGCTGTTGGAAGCTATCGTGACAATATCTTTCTGGGGGGCATCCTGAACGATGAACCTAGGTAGGATGCGGCTGACATTGGACGAGAAGGATGGTGAGATCTGGCAGATCAGAGCCAAGCATCGCAGCGTGACCGAGGCAAGAGTTGGGTCAGCCATCTGAACAGAGTCATCCAGGGTTTCCTGAAGCCAGTTCATGAGAATCTCTGTATCAGCAGCATCTTCATTGAGCAGAGCGCAATTCAAGTAGGAAATAAGCGCCGCAGCCTTCACAGCGTAGGCGAGACTCTGCTGGTCAGGAGATCCCATGCGGATAAAGTCAGCACCACCTTCGATATACTGGATCTCTTCAATAGCCAGGGCAGCATATTCCTCAACCGTCTTAAAGTCTGCTTCCAGCGCAGAGGACGCGATATTGCGAAGATCTTCACCCTGGGCGATGTAGATATCCAGCACATGAGACTCTCGCAGAGAACGAGGGTCTTTTACCATCAGTGAAGTACTGGAGACAACAAGATGAGCGAAGCTTCTGTGCAGGAGCATAGCTCCGAGAGGTCGCCCAGAGGAAGCATAGTGGCGCAGATATCTCTTCCATTCTTTAACCTCGCGATCCTGGCTGTGACAGTTGCGAATGGTGGATAGTGCTGTTTCCACGGCGATAAGGAAAGGCTCAGAAAGTAACTCTCTAATTTTCTTGATCATGGCCAGTCGACTGCCAGCTCTCCAGAAGTCGGCCTGAGCGGCTGCCGCATCCAGAAATCCGAGCAGGGCCACAGCAATTGTCACAGTTCGAATGGCATCCTCCAGGTGAGGATTCTCAGGATCTCCTCCTTGGGGAGAGATAATGCTCTCGGTAGCTCGTCTACAGGAGTTCACGAAGGCCCAGATCTTATCGGTCACATTCTCCTGAAGCTCATCGTAGTTAATGCCAAGTGCCAGCAGAGCCCCTGTCACATGAAAGGCTAGGGCCTCGGTCGGAGACGGATCGATCTTTCGGAAGAATGGCGAAGGAACGAACACCTGGATATGCGCTTCAAGAATATACGGGAACAGCTGATACGAGAGCCTCTGGGCGCTCTGGCTCGATTTGATTTTTGGTGCCGTCTTGCACAATGCGATCAAAACCTCGAATTCGCGAATAGACTACAATTGTCAATTATGCATTATCAGATCCCTATGTTCTATGAACAACCTACCATAGGCACTCGGCCCAAAGAGCTCTTATTCTGATAGCCATTGACATAGTCCTTGCTCTTGGCACCGGCGTGGCAGGCCCTACATAGTCGGTCGAGATCGGATCGGTCGAAGGATGTCGTAGAGCTAGACGCAGACAGCGAAGCTATCTTCTGCAGCGCCTTGGAGCGAATGTCGCCTATCATCGTTGATGTGCAGGCGATGCAGCCGCTTCAAAGCATAGCAGTTCAAGAAAAATTCAACAAGAACAAAGTCAACAAATTTGTTTCTGAAATGAGACCTTCAAAATGACGATGGTTGTTAGGTGAACTTTAGGAGGTGAACCCCTGTCTGTCTGTGCTTAGTCATCGAAGCTACCCCAGGTTAGGTGGGCAAGGCTGCAAGCTTGACGTGTGCGTCTTAACCTCAGCTCTATCGTCAGTGACAAGGCAACACCAAATCAACATCATCAACCACCGACTCCGAATTCCAACGTCTCTACGCATCGAGAAAGATCATCAAGCTCTTACCTAAACTTTCCGTCACATAATCCGTAATCATGGCTGCCATGTTCAGCCAGAACCCTTTGATGAATGGGCCCAACTATTCATTCTCGGATGCCCCCAAGACCAACAGCGGCGAGTTTCGAGAACATCGATTCAACCCGTGAGACACCTTACCTATGCATCTCCAGAGCTTACAGCTAACTGAGACAAGCTACACCGACAATGGCGGCTCGACTCTTGCCATTGCTGGCGCAGACTTCACCATTATGGCTGGTGACACCCGCCACACCAGCGGTTATAGCATCAACTCTCGCATGTCCCCCAAGGTCTTCCGAATCGGCGGCACCACTGCCTCTCAGGAGGATGCTACACTAGTGCTATCTGTCGTCGGCTTCGCTGCTGACGGTGAGGCCCTCCGCGACCACCTCGACACCATCTGCAAGATCTACCGTTACCGCCACGGCAAGCCTATGACTGTCAATGCGTGTGCCAAACGCCTCTCTACCGTTCTCTACTCGAAGCGATTCTTCCCCTACTACTCGCATGCGATGCTCGGCGGTCTGGATGAGGAGGGCAGGGGTGCTGTGTACTCATACGACCCCGTGGGAAGCTACGAACGGGAGCAGTGCCGAGCAGGCGGTGCTGCGGGCAGTCTGATCATGCCCTTCCTGGACAACCAGGTCAACTTCAAGAACCAGTACATTCCCGGAAGCGGAGAGGGACATGAGCTGAAGGAGCGGGAGCGACGTCCTCTTACACGAACAGAGGTGGAGACTGTCGTCAAGGATGCATTCGATGGTGCGGTGGAGCGTCACATTGAGGTTGGTGATAACCTTCAAATGCTCGTCATCACAGCGGACGGTATTGAGGAGACATTCTTGCCCTTGAAGAAGGATTAGATGGCAGGCAAGGCGAAAGGGGAATGCATAACAGGGGTTTACTTAGACGCCACGAAATGAATGAGCCTTCTTTACAGTCAGCTGCGGGGCGTGATTGTGGTGTGATGAATATGAATATGATACCGAGTCGCTTTAACGACAAAAGAGAACGTCACGCTCCACGAAATGCAAACTAGTAGGTGGGCTGTGAGGCTTCAGGATGCAAAGGCCATACTTACTTAACTCGGATGTTAGGTTGTATAATTTATTTCCTATGCAACGAGATGAACGGCGACACTGAGCTCTACAGACCGCACGTCACCTATGCATTAGATACAAGGAAGATATCCAATGCCGTTGAAGCCATCGTATTCGATCAAGCATTCATAGAGATCACGAACACCTAAATCGCTTCTTGGCACTATACGATTATAATTTTGATTTTCTGACTTGCTGTTCTAGCTAAAGGTATGCCATGTCAAGGTTGGTTCGTGTCAAATCGCTTTGAACTCTAACAGCCCAGCCTCCAACTTACTGTGTTGACGGCATGGACAACGAGCGATGGGATAACGACAATTTAACCTTATAGCTAAGGTATGAAGCACTCATAAAGGCATAATCGAAGGAAACTTTAATCGTTGAGTTGTTCAATGGGCAACCCAATACTCGAGCGTCTCATCAGCATACCCAGCCTGTGGTTTCAAGACCAGCCTGAAAGAGATGAACTGTTCTCTTCACCAAACCCTGGTTCTTGTTTGTGATGAGCCATCAGCTGTACCACAGCTATTCACCATCATTACGGGTAGACGGCACTTTCGTAAGTCTTGCCCGGGTATTGCTCTTCTTCTGCCTTCTTGTTGCACGTCGAGTATGGGCGAGTAACGTTGCTAATGAGAGAGGGAATGTTATTGGCACACGGCATTTGAGAGACCCATGTCGAGCTGAGCTCTTTGGTCCAAGTCACTCAACGTTAATCATTTCAAGAGACACTTAACATTAGTCCGCGGATAGAATTACATCCGGGAGAGTGAAACACCACTTACACTTGTAAGAGCGCGTCTAGACTCTTCTGGAGCGCCTCTATCGCACCACAAGCGCGGCAAATGGCAACACCACGTTGGTTCGTTAGACTCGAGCGCTTATTGTTGTTCCTTTGCCCGATAATTATCAAAGCACGGTCCGGTTGTTTCTTAGCAAAGATTTACTTCTGATGTTGATCATAGCCAGATGCTAACCATCGAGCCAATATCGTGGCAGTCTGATACCGCCATGCTGTTTCTCCAGCCACTGATGTGTGTATCAGCTCACGAGAAGTTGTCATTGCTAGCACATCCAAGCACTCGTCTGCTCAGTCTCGGCCCGAAGACGCTTGCAGCCCTGCCCTGCCCACACCGGCCGGTCAGGTCTCTCTCTTAGCCTATGAAGTACACCATCTACTCAACAACTCCGATAGGGGAGGCAAGACGTATAGGGCTATTCAAGGCCTAGTGGCTGGTTAAACAGCGTTGTGGTGATCCGACCTTTGTCAGTTTGCCTCAATGGCTGTACAAAGATCCATCGAGATATCCCAGCTAAGCAATGCCCCGATGCAGGGAGGGTGTGGACAGGGCTTATTTTTTCCGTGTTCTGCAAGATACTGGATCTCAATATCGTTTGGATGCGTGAGTGTCTCGCTAACACAACCGACGTAGTGGCGTCTGCTCCATCGCACAATATGCATGACCCTAAATCAAGGCTGAAGTCATGATACACTGCCGCTACAGTAGCCGGACACCACACCTCGTGCACACTCCACGAATCTGAAGCCTTGGAGCTTGTGTCTCTCTCGAGGTGCTGTATTCTGACAAGTCGCCTTTTCAGCTGCCCAGGGGTTAGCTATCCTTGCTTTTGGACTGGTATTGGTGCCCAAAAAATGAAATTAAGACATGATAGCCCATGTACTAAGGGCATCATGCAGTAGTGATCACATTTCTGTTGGGTAGTAGGCAGGCAAGCAGGTTGACCTGGTGTGTTCTGTTTCCACCCTTCAGTATGCATTGTAGATATGCCCTACAAGCCTTCCTCGTTTGCCTCCTCTTCAATGGAACCGGGTTTTTGCATCCCGACTTGTTCAGGCTACGGGGTTCCATGATGCTGTCTTCAGCGTACAGATGTTGAAAGGCTTGTTTGTTGTGCAAGGCTGGACTAGCTACCTAACAAAGCCGAGTTGTACAACTTCTATTCAAATAACTTTTACACAGCTGTCGGTTCGCCGCAGAGACTGTCGCACAATTACTACCCTAATTTAGTGAGAAGCTGTTGATTACTTCCGAGGCATGACTGCCCTTAGAAAGGGCTTCTGACAATGTCCGTTCCTATCGAGATGATGGATGTGCGTATTGGGCTGGAGAAGCGTAGTAAGCTATTTGCCACCTAAGTATACGCAACCAAGTGTTGTTTTCCATGTCTCATGAAGGTCTAAGAATTGGCTTCAGCCATGCATGGTCGTTGGCTCGAGGCTGGTTAACGTGAGTGAATGTTGTGTGGCTGAGTGTGAGCAATTCGCTGTTCAAAATCCACAGGACTTGCAATGCAATTTTGGTCTTATTTCCGCACTTGAACCGGGATCGTTTAAGTTTCTTGGTCCAGCGACGGTCTAGCTTTTCTTCCAAGTTTTGTCGAACTCTTCCATACTTGGACATGGAACTTGCCGTCATCAGAAGGTATCCTGTTGATCGGCGAGCAGAAAATCCTACAATGATGCCCACTGCCCAAATGTTGAGGAATGATCAGTTTTGCTTTAACAGGGGCTTTCCGGCATTTGATGGCAAGTTGGTGTCGGCAGATGATATTGTAGTGGTTCAAAAGAGCTACAATAATCTAACCAAAACGGCACCGAACTCAAATGCTGACGACTTACACAACCGTTACCAGTTGGTTGGCATTTGCCACCTCTAATCGTCAAGACTGTGAGGCATGTGATAGGGAGCGGAAGCCCAACACACTCTATTTTCGTCAACTGTACACAGACAGAACTGAAAACGGAGAGAGATACGCAGCTGTCCGTTCTAAAGTCCCTATACAAGGCGGCGAAACGCATTTGCCACATTTGAGGGAGCTGTCAAAGCTCTCTTTCTTCATCAACAGCCTTATACGATTTGCTTGGTAGCTCACAATTGGGTGAAGCTTGCAAATGTACATTGGCGACTCCATCATTTGATGTCGGGGTCTTCGGCTCCTCAAGCCCCCAAATCAAGAGGATCACAGCGGTTTACACGTCGGCACAGAGCTTCAAGAAGGACGATCAATGCTGATAATCGTTTCACAAGCCACAATGACCCTTGCTGTGGACCTCCCGACACCAGTTAAGACGGCCAATTGCTGTTTTGGTTGCGCCATCGGCGAAGACTACCTGTAACTGCAAGGCATATAAACGGAGCACCGTCGTCATGGCGTCACTGGCTATTGTGTAACAAGAGGTGAGATAGGCATTGGAGCCGCCTAAAACAGTGAAGATCAACGATAAAGGTTCTGGACCCTGGTTGACAGGCAGGTGGCGAAAGGGTCATGCAAGCAGGCAACAGTCGACAGGCGCCGCTCTATCTGAAGGCCCAATGACTTTGATTGCGGGCCATAATTGTGCCACAAGTTGGAGACTTTCCACATTTATTTATGGTGCAGGTTTCTGACACATATTCGTTGTATGTCGCTGACTCTTTCTTTAGCTAATCATACGCGGCATCTGCCCTTCTGAACGACAACGCAAATTCAGCATCAAGTATTTTTGTTAAGAACAGGCGGAGCTTTTCATCCGCCAACCTTAGTCAGATCCGGGTTTTAATTGGCTAGGTGGCGTCCCAGGAACCCATCAAGGGTCCAAACACACACAGCGGTGGTAGGGCCCGCACATGTCGTTAGTCCAAAAAGCCGTCGTACGACCGGGAGCTCGGATCACTGGCCGAGGAGCGAAGTAGATGGAGGGGCTACTGGTCGATAATGGAGTCAGTGTTGATGCTGAACAGTAGAATGAAAACTGGCTATACTGGCTTCAATAGTGTTGATGCTTTGAGGCGCTTACTTTCAAGATCTGGGGTTGACTGAGTTTCTGGGAAGAGGAGCCTGTCTGCCTGTGACTTGAGGTGGTTGAGACAGAATCGTGAAGTGGGATGGTCGATCATCCACTTACGGATAGCCTGAGGTCCCTACGGATAGACAAGCCCAAGAACAGCAATAAGATTACCTAAGTCGTCAGGACCATACGATTGTCTCCAATAAGACGCTAGTGTCACGGGAGGCTGGTCGCCCCGGCGCACTAGTTGCGAAAAGTTGGTGGGTGATGGAGAATTAAGAAATGGGATAGATCGACATCCACGAAAAGGATTGTTGGAACATGACATTATTGCTACTCACGCAATTGACTGAAAGATCAGAGCCGACAAGGGTTTCGCCTGGGAATGTCACTTTACTACCCACTGCCTCCATATTGCGGCCGGGCTGCGACGTCGCGATTTCAGGCACTGTCTTTTGATGATACGAATGGCAAGAGAATAGCAAAGCTAAGTTACCCATTGATCAAGAGCCACTTGGGGTTCCAAGGATAGAATTGACAGCCGGACGCTCGGATCTGAGAGGATACTGTGGTTCCATCAAGATATCTCCTCAAGCCGGCAGAAATCCAATGTCAGACTAGAGTGCAAATTGTAGTGGCCCAGTCATCAAGATCAGCGAATCATTATACAGCATGCTCAAGATTCTGCCATGAAAAGCACGGATAGTGGGTTCGTGACTTCTTGCGCAAGCAGAAACGAATGCCGGCATGGAGCTTAGGTCCAAGACCGTGGACCGGGCGAGGCCCTCTGGAGTGGTTCGAGGCCCCCGTCAAGGATGGTCCAACATCAGTCTTAAGAGATTCAAGGGAAGCCAGTAAAAGAGTGCCGGAGCTCGCCCGGATAGAGCGCCACATGGATAGGCAGACTATTGAGCATCCGCTGGGTTGCATAAGTGGTGGAAACGTTTAATGGCTCATGAACTTCGAAATGTCCCATCTTTAGTGCCCGTTTCTTAATAATCACGTCAAACTTGATCAAAGCCAAGTGAAGCGAATTGAGTTCAGAGGGATACGTACATGCTGGCAAGGCGACTGGCGGGTCTGTCGCGCGTGTCGATCAGATCTCAGGGGCCTCCACCCTGCCGCCTCGGCTATTCCCTCTATGTAGATCCCTACTCTGTAGGTTCATGAACAGCTGAGAGACTGAGTGGCGATAGCTTCGTACACGTCGCTGAATCGCGAGCGGCTGTTGCTTCTCTTTGCGGGCTACTGGGCACAGCTGGTTAGTCCTAAGCCAGAAGCCACTTTGTATTTGCTATCAGGCATGATTGCAGATACGGTTCAAACAATTTCTGATATCGCAAGCCTCTTTAATATATCATGTACATAGGTACTTAGCTTTCCTTAAGGTGGGAAATTCGATGTATTGGATAGAGTTGTCGTTTGCCATTCTCTAAAAATTCCCATGGCAGTGACTTCCTGAACGCCAAACTGCCCCTGTAGTCTTACCTACCTTACCTTAAGCTGCTAGGTAGGTAGAGTTAAAAATCTGGGGCAGGGATAACCTTCAGTGGCGAAACGGTTCCTTCCTGCCAGCGGGACGGGGAGTTTTACGTTCCCATTCCATCTTGAACGGTTCCTTTCAGCAAAAACTCTGTTTGCTTACTCAAGCCAACGTATGTCAGAGTCATCAGGCCCGTTTTATGTTTCATGACGTTTCAAGCCACAAGCATCATTGACAACCCTCCATGCACCACCATCTTTTAGTGCTGTCCGACTTTGGAACGCAATTGTGCATCATTCTAATTACAGAATGTAAGTCATTCTGATGACTGTTGAGAACAAGGAGGCATCAGACGACATGCAATTGACAGCAGACACAGGCTTGGGTGCATGTATAAGCAAAACCACTATTATCCACGAGACCCTCTAAAGCATCAAAGACCTTCTGATTTCGGAGATTGTGCTTTCTGGTGGACCCCGCTAACATCCGTTTTCAGGGACCGTTGCTTCAAGACACTGGGTTCGCTCGCAGAGTTCGACATCGAAGAAGCGATTCCCCACAGCAATAACAAATTTAGAAGTCCAATGCGAAGTACCGCATATCATATCACGCCTAGGGCATTTCTTGGCGTCGAAATTGGTCTTGTCTCCTCTGCCATCACTTCACCACTACGTACTATAACAAGGTTTTCTCTCCACCCTTTACTATTCAAACACCCCATCCCTGTCATCCGGGTTGGGTTCTGCTGTGGCTGTTCTTCTTGGACCCTGTTTCCCTGCTGTCGGCGCCGTTTCTCGGCTCGAGCTTCACTCTCCAATCACATTTCTCCGTGAGCTCTTGACTTCATTCTCGTCGCGAATCTGTGGCACTCGGTACCTGAATGTTCATCAAGATGGTGGACGCATGGTTGGTGGCGGTAATGGGTAGCTCTATGTTGCGACCTCAGCCACCACCGTCTCACGGGAACATTGTCTTCCTTAACATATGCGTATGACTTTGGAACTCCCCAGTTGAACAGGGGACACTGCCAATCTGTTCCAAGGTTGAACTGTAATGATCTATACCTGTGCCATTAACAGCATCGGTCTCGCTTAAGTTCAAGTATCACCGGCGGATTGCGGGCTTCATTACTTGCGCATCGTGTGGCTTGACGGCTTGTTGTTGCCGTTAAACTATCACTCTCTTTTACCTCTTCTTGTCCAAGCTCCCTCCTCTCCACCGCTTCCCTCCACTCACTCCTCCACCAGTACGGCCCTGACAAAATCCCATCTAAGAGCTCGACCAACTTGGGATCGCCCATTGTATTTCCCATCTATTATACGAATCTGTAGCTCACACCCCCATGAATCTATCACACTAGCATCCCTTCATCTGGTCTCTTTTTGGCCGTCTATCCCTCTTATCCCTGCATTTCCTTACACTTCCTTGAGCCCTAGCATCGGAAGCTTGGACTGTTGGCCACTCGCTATCTCCGTTGTTAAAGCCTCTTCTGTTTAATCGTTGGCTTAGGTTTCGCCCCTTGGCCACCCAAAACCTTCTCAAGCCTCGAAAGCCTTTAGAAACCGTTTCTCTTTTGAAAGTTCGCAGGCTCAGAGGAGCTAATTTTGTCAGTTTGTATTCTGGTGACCTTCATTTGTTGCTGTAGCTGGCATTGCTTGTTACCAGCTCGCAAGGTTCAAGACGACTTAGGGCTCCTTCAACACACTACATTTCTTCTTCACATCTGATTATTAGTTTCGCGGTTTGGGTCCAACTGTGTGGCTGATCGCCGACTTCGAATAGTTATCACTGCACCTCAACACTGCAACACTCTCCCAGTGGTTCCTGGGCTAAGCTCATATCCCTGTTACGCCAAAAGGAAACACAACCAAGCCCCGTTTTCGATCTTGGTTTAATATTCAGCTCCTTTCCCCTCCGAACTTGGCATTGGATTAACAGGTGTTCAACGGCTTCGCTAGTTTCCCCGTGGGGGCAATACACGCCTTGCTTCGAACAATTTCTTATAGGAACTGTCTTTACTTTCGCCGCCACCTGGCCCCTTGATCTACAAGCAGATCCATTATATTCAAAACGACAAATTTGAGTTGCCTTTCACCCTTTTGTTAAGAGTTGGGGGTCTTCTTACATTTCCCCCGCCCATTGAGCGCTATCGTCGGCTGACACTCGGCCACAAAATTGCTTGATAATTTCCCCTCTCTACTCTTTCTTTGATAGCAGCCAGTCAAATCCACCAGAGAAGCTTTAGGCGGCTGTTCTGCTGCAGGAAAAAAGCCCTGTTGGCTTGTGACTTCGGCACCGTTAGCAAGTATACTGGTATTCACCTAAACAATCACAGCTTTCAGGCATTAGGTTATTGCTGTTCTATTCCTTTCTTCAAGGGGGAACATATCCAAGGTATTATACTTTCCTTCCACAAACTGGTCGCTATAAACCTGCGTCTGAGTTGGGGGAGTTACTAATCTGATCTGAATCAGCAGCAGGTTATCTCTCAACTTCTATCAGAGTACCACCAATAGATACATCAAATGGGAGACATGGCTAGCGCCCAAGTCCCGGATGTGGGAGCATTCGAGCAGGATACTGCAAAGATCGTTAACACGACGACATCTGGTGGTCCTATGCCACCTCAAGACGAGTCTCGAACTATTCAGGGGCATGAGTTTTCTCCTCAGACCCAAGAGCATCCCACCGTTTCTCAGCACGCATTCTCAGCACAGTTCGATATGTCTCAATCCCCTTCAGGTCCTCGCCCTGGGCCATACAACATGGCACCTATGGCCAACGCCCTCCCTACGATGGGTTTTCGACCTGGACAGTATCCCCAAAACACTCACCAACGCATGAATCCCGCAGGGTCTCCACCTATGATGCAGCACATGTCACAGTTTCCTGGTCATCCGCCGCTTCAAGTCGCAGGCCAGAGTTACTACTTACAGCCACAGGTGGCACCGTACTATGGAAATCAGATGCACCAAGCTCAGGCGGCAAACATGATGTCTCAGAGGCAGAGCATGGCATACTATCCTAACCAGATGATAATGGGCTCACAGCAATCTGCCTATTACTATCCCCCTGGACCCCAGTATCAATCTGCAGCGCATCCAGTTCCGAACGGCGCGGTATCTGGTCACCCTGCCGGTGGTAGTTCAACAACCGGCGACCCAAGGGCGATGGCACAGACTGCAGACTTTGGTGGAATACATCCACAGGGGCTCAAGCAGGGGCAAGGTAGGACTGGGAAGCAATCTCCCAACAAAAGTGAGCTAAAGCAAACCTCAGATGGGACAGAGAGGCGAAAGAGTGCTGTTCGGGGCCCTCCCAGAAAGCCGCGACAGAGTGGTAAGCTAACTTACCTCGATGACCGTCAGTGTCGGCTAAACTCCTGAATCAGGACACGCAATCTGGATTGGCAACCTTCCTCCACAAACCGACCTTATGAGCCTCGTTCATCATGTATGCAAAGAGACTATAGGGCTGGAATCACTGTTTCTCATTTCCAAGAGCAACTGCGCATTTGCCAATTTTAAGGATGAGGAAACTTGCAGTGCAGCACAACAGAAGTTACACGATTCGAAGTTTCAGTCAGTTCGCCTCGTCAGCCGGCTACGCAAGAGCACAGTGGAGAGTGCAGCCGGTGTAACAGCCCCTACTGGTCCTTCGGTGGCTACAACAGTAGTGAAGACGGATCAAGTAGCAGACAATTCGCCAGCTCAAAGCGTAATTCCAAGCCCAGCGTCTAAACCATCAGGTGCCATCAAGCCTAGAGTTAACGGCGAGAAGACACCTCAGAAGGACAAGTTCTTCATTCTCAAGAGCCTGACAGTGGAAGACCTCGAACTGAGTGTTAGCACGGGCATCTGGGCTACTCAACCCCACAACGAAGAGGCATTGAACAGTGCCTTCAGGGTACGATGGTCTTTGCACAATACCCTTGAGCCACCTGTCAACTAACGTTTCCTAACAGGACGCTGACAGCGTATACTTGGTCTTCTCAGCCAATAAATCAGGAGAATATTATGGGTATGCTAGGATGATATCGCAGATCAACGAAGACCCCGCGGCAGCCATTGAATTTGCGCCCACAGCTCAGGCAACAAGCGACCTTGACCTCCCGAAAGCCATACCGACCGAAGCGAACGAACAAGCTCCCAAGGGGCGCATTATTGACGACTCAGCAAGAGGCACTATCTTCTGGGAAGCGGATCGTGATGATGCGGATGCCGTGTCTGATGCGGAAAGCGAAGCATCAAGCACCAAGAGCAATGCAGGGGAGGAGGGTGCTGCTAAGACGTGGGGAAAGCCTTTCAAATTGGAGTGGCTATCCACAAGTCGACTGCCATTTTATCGCACGAGAGGACTGCGCAATCCTTGGAACTCGAACCGCGAAGTAAAAATTGCTCGAGATGGCACCGAACTAGAGCCTTCGGTTGGACGAAGACTTATTGGGCTCTTCAACCGCGCGCAGAACCCAGAGGCAGTCGACGCCGGCGTGCGGGCTTCCACGGTCATGATGCAGGGCTTCGGGCCAATGCGGCCATATGGACAATGAGAGGCGGAAGGGATTTGAGACGGGTTCTCGAAGCGATACTCTTGCTACTCAAGTGCTTTAATGCTCTTGGAGGTACACTTGCCGAGAAGATAATTCAAAGATACTGGAATACGGTGTGGGATCTATGCTGGACATAGTTGACATATTCACCACGAGCAAGGGTCATCAACGGCGGTTGTAAATGTAACTACACATCAGTTTTACGTCTCATAATTATATCTATTCAAGTTTTCGAAGTATTTCTGGCTCTGGTGGTGATATGGTTCTTAATTGACATTTTTTGAGTGGTATTTAGAGGTTGCTGCAGAGCTGGCAAGCTAGCTGCAAATCATATCAGGGATCTACTACTAACGTCAAACTTCATCAAGCTGACAGACCGTCTCGATTGCTCAGATACCAAGTGGCAACGGAAAACACGGATATACAAGATTCCGTTCAAGCCCGTCAGCGGGTCATAATTAAATTTGATGTCCGAATTTCATCGGGCATCATTACAGTATGGTTTCAGTGAATTGATGAGTCGAATAGGTACTTGGCTCAGATAATGATGAGCTGAGGTTGAGGAAAATGTAAGTCTACGGGGGGGTGATTAGAATGGGAATCAGATAAAACTGACCGTTTAGTACCTGGTACCTCAAACGTAGCGCTAACGCACGCGCAAGGAGGTGACAAGTTGACTTTCAGCCACTGGAGATTTGGTCTTTTTTACCTAAAGGAGCTGAGGTTTCTGGGGTACCTTAGCTGCACATGGATGTGGTCCAAAGAGCGTCATACTACGTCATAGGTCTAGACCCTTCTTCCTTCTCCAAATGCCGAGCCCCACATTGATGTTGGATTCATGGAGATGAAAGTGGTGATCTAGGTGGTCATTATCTTTAACAGAACAAATCAAGTAAGGTTAAGCCACAATGAATCATTATTATACCATCGAAACAATCGATCAATCGATCCCTTTTGCCCCTGTTTACTTATCACTAATTACGTCATCTGTCAATGCCAACTTATCATCCATGTCTGCGAAGCTCCGGATATGAACCCTGGATTTGCCTAGAATATCCAAGAAGCGTGCCATTTTCTTATCCATTATCCTTCTTGACGAATTCGAGGTCAATCATGAGATAGCTTGAACTAGCATTCTTGTTTAACAATTGAGTTGGTCATATTGTGAGTCTCTACCTCTAAGTATATTGCTCTATACTTTCATTATGATCTACGGTACTCTAGTTCTACTACCTTATTACCTTATAAGGCCTTTAACTCATAAACTGTTTGCTTACTTAAGATAATAGGGTTTGAATCACGATTGAATTTCACGAACCTCCAAGCCGTTGCAACGATCTGCTACCGGACGTTAGCCTTCCCTTACCGAGCGGTACACCTTTCGATGCATGCAATGAACCTACGATATACCGGGCCTCTCTCTCCTGGTCTGCGAAACTATATCGATGCCCATTAGCCACTCTGCTCACATAGGGTACGATGCAGATGTCGACTTCGGTGTTTTCCAACATCTTCTCTACGTATCCTCGTCTCTGGTGGTAACTCTTGAAGGATGTTCACTACTGGTTCCTTCACTAGTCATCCTCGCACTGCTCAAGCTAAGACTAGTGTCTTATCATCTCATTCCGTCGTCTTCAAGGCATAGATACGGGATGTCATCGCCGTATTGAGGATGATGCCTTCTGGCTCTTAGTGACCCAAGTCGGTGCCACTTCGTTGAATCCGGGTGGTTGTTCTCCGAGAAAATCTTTCTTCATCTGATCACATACTCAATTCAACTGCTTCTACGGGTTTCAGAGCACAGAAATACTAATTGATTCGCAGCAGCTCATGTCCAAATTGGAGTGAGGGTATGGTCTTTGGTGATACTCAATCATTGATCAGTACTACATCATCGACAGATTACAGGTCACAAATTTGTGCCTCATGAACTTGAACCACCATCCTTAATCCACTATCTTGTAATAACAAGGTTTTTCGGTATTCATACATCTCCGACTCTTTCCGTGAAGGCATGATCGTATAAATGGTGAGTATGCTTCTTTACTTCTTCAACAACGCCTCTTGGCCTCTACCGTCTTTTGTTATAGATCAGACAACGGCAATATTCAACCAGTCACTAAGGTAGCTAGTAGCAGTCTGCTTGGTACAGAGTGTTTCCCGAATTACTGCTGTGGCCCTGCCTGTCGTTGTTGGTTCGATTCAGGGTAGTTTCCGTTTCAAGTATCCGTCCATTACCAGAGCCAATAAAAGCATACTTCTTAGCTCCCTATATGTATTAAGTTCAATACATCGGCAATGATATTAGCATATCCTGCATTCGCTAAGTGGTACTCACGGCAGGGGCTGTTTAGATCTCGATTTTGAGGCCTTATACTGGTTTGAAATAAGCTGTCTTGACAGAGAAAATACAACGCAATGCAGGTGCATCTCGATGACTCTTGTATTTCATGCTCAAAATCAGATAAATCGAATAAAAGCTCCATTTTCGTATCACATCCGAGAACATATTTTGTTATTTGGAGATTGTGGTTGCTTTGAACCTCTACTTGGTTCTACTTTTCTAAGGCGGAGTTTCACATAACTGTTGTAATGAACCGATTTATGAAAGTACCAACAACAAAACGACAGGTCTTAAGTAAACCAACGAAGATGAGGACAGATATATTACCAAATACACTTATAAATTTTTTTTTTTGAAGATAGAGTAAATTGGATACTGAACTTCAGTCACCATATCCGTTCTGCCGTTTAAGGGATGTAGCTGGGTATAGGGTAACCAAACATGAAATCGTGTGCATATTATGTCAGCATTGTTGACGCATGGACCACCTTCTCCAGACATTCCATTGTTTCGAACTTCATCCTCGATTATCCATGGAAGAGATAAATGATCCGCATAAAGCAAGCCTCAATCACTTCATTGGCTTACTCAGAGTTGGAGAATGATCATGATATCTGATCCGATGACCAGAAGTTTCCGTGGTTGTCACAAGTCAAGGTCTGCACTGCTGTATCGAGTTCCCGAATTGGCTGGAAGCTTCCACCATGATCCACCACTGTCCAGCAGCTTCATGTAACCACGAGCAGCCAACAGACTCGCGATGCCACCTAATTTCGTACGATTTTGATGTAAACGCCACGTAGTAGACCTCGCTTAAGGCTTGCCAACGCTTCCATGGCCCTCTTCTGCAGTCGTGCGATTTCTAGAACCTCCAAGTGGTAGGTTTCATCGACCTTTCGCGAAAGGCAAGGAAACTCCCATCTCGATCTCATCTTCCTCATCAATGGGTATAAAGCAAGGCTTCTCTCCCCCCAAAGCTGGACTTCATTCTTCATCAGAACACACACAAGCAAGTAAACACAAGCAAGCAACTCTACAACAACTACAACCACTACTTTACAACTCTCTTCTTTGCACACTTGCAAACAACGCTTTCTCATACACACACTCTTAAACACATCATCAACACAAACACAATGGCTTTCTTCCCTCGCAACTTCTACAACTCCGATGCTTCCTTTACTCCCCTCTTCCGTCTCCTCGACGACTTCGATAGCTACTCTCGTCAGGGACAACAGAACGGTGGTACTCGCCGAAGCGGCCTCACCCACTGGCAGCCCAAGTTCGATGTCCGCGAGACTGGCGAAGCCTATGAGCTCCACGGAGAGCTCCCTGGCATGACAAAGGAGAACGTTCACATCGAATTCACTGAGCCTCAGACCATGACCATCCGCGGCAAGACTGAGCGCACATACACTGCCGGCACTCCTCCCGCTGGCCTCGTCGAGGGCTCTCAGTCCCAAGGCACCATTGCCGAGGGCGAGGGTAACGACGAAAACAAGAACTCTCACCACGCTAAAGTCGAGGATGAGGCCGAGGCCAAGGCCCACGAGAGCACCGAAGTCACCCACCACCAACAGTCCAAGGAGGGCGAGAAGAAGCTCGGTGATCAGTCCAAGTACTGGCTCACCGAGCGCACCTTCGGCGAGTTCTCTCGCAGCTTCAACTTCCCCACTCGTGTCGACCAGGACAACGTCTCTGCCAAGTTTAAGGACGGTATCCTGAGCATTGTTGTTCCCAAGGCCAAGAAGCACGAGTCTCGCCGCATCAACGTCGAGTAAACACCACAGCACACCACAGGTGGAATCTTGATGACATTATTACCCAGGTCTCAGATTTCACGACAAGTCAAGATCAGTAACGACTCATCTTTACGACTTTAGCATTGCATGAATCGGTGTTTTGGAAGTTTCTTAGCATGAAATAGCATTGTAGGCCTGACTTGGTCATTCGCTCCTTGTACAATAGCAACTAATAATTCAATTGCATTTACGAACAACTTTTCCAAATATATTTGTGAATAACCAAGTGACATGTTTCCATAATCCATTGTTTGCCTGTGACCATATATTGCGAAATCCGCCAAGTTATTCACGTCTTGACACTGCAATGGTATTAATTATAGCCCAATTACCTTCTATACGTACCTACTAAATACACCTTTAATGCAGTTAAGTAGATACGGAGCTCAAGGGCAGCAAATGAACAAAATCTTGCTGTCAGACAATCAATTTAGATTATAAGTTTATGATCCCGCATCAATCCGTTGAAGAAATAATTCTGCCTTAACGCGATCGAACGTTTCATCCAGGGAAGGCAATAAAACTTAGGACCTATATCCTAAGCGACAAAAAGATTTAGATAAGCTTAGGATAACCTAGTAGGTCTTTAGACTGACTATTTTTTGGCACCGTTAGTTGCTCCTTGAGGCCCATCAATTCCATTTACCAATTAAAGTGGACCGTCATGCAATTACCAGTCGATGGCATGTGATTTGGCGTAGGAAGGTGGCGCTGTTGCCTCCCACTAGACGCGTCCCGCCGCGCTTTCTTCCAATTCTGTTCTCCTTCTTACCTCTTCACTCATTTCTTGCAAATTTGCAGTTCACAGTGCAGTCTGTGACCACTTATTCACTGATACAATCAAAAAGAGGAACTCGAAAATCACAATGAGCCAGGAGTATGATGAGGCTCAGATGGGCGAAGAGGGCGGTATGCCTGGCCCTGGTGCTCCAACGCCACTATCCGCGCTCGAGGTAAGCTTCTGTCGAAGCGCAATTGCGATAACGGCTGACGCTAAAGCTTGCAGGGAATTGCTGGCTTGACGAAGCGAGATATTCAGCTTGTCATTGACGGAGGCTACAACACAGTTGAGTCAGTGGCCTACACGCCGCGACGAGTGCTGGAACAGATCAAGGGTATCTCGGAGCAGAAGGCGACCAAGATTCTGGGAGAGGGTAAGTGACTCACGAATCGGAGCTATCGAAAAAATTACTGATGGTAGCGCAGCCTCCAAGCTCGTCCCGATGGGTTTTACTACAGCCACAGAGATGCACCAGCGTCGCAGCGAGCTCATTTCTATTACCACTGGATCCAAGAACCTCGATACTCTTCTTGCTGGCGGTATTGAAACAGGTTCGGTTACTGAACTGTTCGGTGAATTCAGAACCGGAAAGAGCCAGATCTGCCACACACTCGCTGTGACTTGTCAATTGCCCTTTGATATGGGTGGTGGTGAAGGAAAATGCATGTACATCGACACCGAGGGTACATTCCGACCTGTTCGTCTGCTAGGCGTTGCCAACCGATTTGGCCTTTCTGGCGAGGAGGTCTTGGACAATGTTGCATACGCACGCGCTTACAACTCTGATCATCAGCTTCAATTACTCAACCAGGCTGCGGCTATGATGTGTGAGACACGATTCTCTCTGCTCATCGTCGACAGTGCAACATCGCTCTACCGAACAGACTTTTGCGGTCGTGGTGAGCTCTCGAATCGACAGACTCACTTGGCCAAGTTCATGAGGACACTTCAGCGTCTGGCGGATGAATTTGGTATCGCAGTTGTCATTACAAATCAAGTCGTGGCTCAGGTCGACGGTGGCCCAAGTGCCATGTTCAACCCCGATCCAAAGAAGCCTATCGGTGGTAACATTATCGCCCACGCCAGCACGACGAGAATCAGTCTGAAGAAGGGTCGTGGGGAGACACGTATTGCCAAGATTTACGATAGCCCATGCCTGCCAGAAAGCGATACTCTGTTTGCCATTGGCGAGGAGGGTATCGGCGACCCAGCACCAAAGGATATGGAGAAGGATTAGACGACAACTGATGACCTTGTATGTTTGTACGAGCACTGGAGTATATGGTGATGATTCTTGGCATGATTGCTGGCGCATATTTTAATCGTTGTTTCATGTGTTATTTTTGCGATGGATGTTACCTAAATGTCAGGGCAGGGTGGTTGGGATGACTAGCTGGAATTCTCTTCAATGAAAACGAGTTTCTTTCGGAGAAATTAGTCTCAAAGAAAGAGATTAAACCAACATATAATTAACAATACTCAACTTTGATGCACTTTTATAACTTTGATGTATCTTTTCTATGTCAAGCTGGCTGTGATTCAGTGACCAATAGCTGATTACCTTTTTGGGTTAGCGTGGTTCGTGACCAATCCGCCAGAATTTCTGGATGCAACGCGATCTCGTTGTTGTCCATCACATCAAACTCAGCGCCCAGTACTCGAACCCATCACGTTACGACCGACTCGATTTATGGGGGCGAAATGGAAGGCGATACACAATATCTCTTTAAAGAGACAAGAGTGAACCTTGATCCCCCTACTTCGTCTTCTGTTGTCACAATCCGAGTACCCTCGAATTCAATACAGAGCCGTAATTATCGCAAACCGGCGCGAGAGAACACTGCAGAAGATGAGACGACATTTCGAACGAAGAATTTAGCGACTGCTTCTTCCGTCTACCACCGGATTTGGCATGACACACCGCGTAGTTTCCTGTGGCGGATCTTGGAGGACGGCACACTCCTCAGCATTCGGGCTGTTGATGTTTGCAAGAAGACACAAGCAACCGATTCGCCGCTGGTCTTGAACTTCAACTTTTCAGTACCTATTCAGCCAGGATGCATCACGTTTTCGGACCCCGAAGAGCACGATTCCCTTTGTGTTTTTGTTCTCGACCAAGCATATCAGCTGTACAGCTTCACGCTCCGACCAGATTTGTTCAGGAAGAGATCGGCCGTCGATGCCGGGCTTTCTGACCTCGGCAAGGTCCAAGCGCCGGCAGGATTGGGGTTCAAGCATCCTCATCGCATGATTGCTGTGAACGCGGAGACACTGCTGATTACGGTCAACGATGGAGGAATGATCAGGCTTGACAAGAACAAAGCGCACGAACGTGAGTACTATTGGACTAGTGATATCAAAATATGCTAATGCTAATCTTTACAGCATCATCACTTGTCTGGAAGGAATCTTTCTTCAATGTTCAGGGATGGGCGCAGAACCTCCGAAGCCTTCTTCCTTTCCAAGGAAAACACACAATCAAGCACGGCAAGATCAATATGGAATACAGCTCAGCCACGTCGATTCAGATCACAAGTTTCGGAATGGACGATAGTCTCTTTGCGATCACAGTCTGTCTCGATCATAGAATGCGAATTTGGAACATTAACGATGGCCAAATTCTTTATACAAGCGATATCCTCAATGCTGAGAGGAACCCTCAAGAGATTGGAAAGTGGGCTATTGACCCATCACAGACAAACCTAGTACAGATTGTTGGAAGGGGCCGCAGTAGTAGGATCTGTGCAACCTTCTCTCCCATCGGCGCTGGAGAGTTTAAGTTCTGGAAGATCACCGCAAAGGATGCGCATACCGTCATCGTCGAAGACATCTTCCCCAATAACGCCTTGGTCCCAGTGACGCCATCATCCTCTGATGTGTGGACACTCGCTGATTTCGCTCTATCTTGTCCTGCAGAGAGCGCTATTCAACTCTGGACCCTGTGGAAGAACAACATGACGTATAGGGTGCAAAGGCTTGAAGTGGATCGTAAGAATATCTCACAGAGCTGGGAGGAGAACTGGGATGGCGTCTACGCAGATAATCTTATACTGGGCGCAGAGGCTTCTGGCCCTTGTGACCCTACTGATGTCACAGAGAAGTGGCTCCAGCTTATCCTGAAGCCTGGCCAATTTACGAAATCGACCCTAGAGGCAGCACTATCGATTTACGAGCGAGGCTTCGGAAAGACAAAGGAGACCGCTGCCAAGGGTCGAGGACTGGCAGAGTCGATCTGTTCGATATTAGGGGCTGCTGCAACACTAGATCGAGGCTCTTCGGGCGCTATGGAGTATGAATCCTTCCGCGCTTCCAGTGAAGCCCAGTGGTTGAGGTTCTACCGCCTGTTGCTCGAATTGGATAAGCAACGAGGAGAAGCACTTGGGTTGACGCTTGACCCCCACACAGGAATGACTTGGGTTGTCTGCGCCGACTTCCTTTCAGCCATTCGCGAGTGCAGTAGCTTAGAGCGACTGTACTATAACCTTTCTTCTCCTGAGGAAGATAATGTTGCACAAGCGGCTCTAGTCGATGCGGCTTTGAACTTCGTTGATGGGTTCCCTGATCACCTGTTGCAGCTCTGCCAGGCTACGCTACGGCCTGAGCTGTTTGAGGATTCGTCCAAGACTGACCTCGAGCGCATCCAATATTTCTCCGACAAGTCTGGGTTTTGGCGAGGAATCACTGATGATGACTGTAACCAAGTTGTCGATGTTCTCGGCCAAAACTTTAACACAGTGACAGACGAGCTTTACACCGATGTGATGAATCTCATCTCTGCGCCGGAGGAAGCCAAGTCACGGAACTTACGCCACCCACTCACCGACTTTGGCCGGAAACTGGTCGTCAAAGCCGTTCAAGACAGTATTGAGTTGCAATGGAAGGTCTGCTTCAGCCAGTTGATTCTTCTCGTCCACATGGAGTTTGAGTTCGACAATGAGGCAGATATTCTTCACAATCGCGTTGATATTGGCAACGTATTCAGGCAGCTCGTTGCGGCCCTACGACGTTTGGAGCTGTTGAAGTGGCTCGCCCAGACAGAAATCTCAGTGCCCAGCACCCGAGACAAGAGTGAGAGCGGAGCTGTGAAGAAGAGCTCCGAGGATGCTCAACTCGTAACGGCACTGGAGGCGCATGTTGGTCACCTGCTTGGTTTTGCGAACCAGAGCGAACCCCTGGCTACCAGTGTCACAGATCTCGTCACCAACTTGTGTGCTCCGGACAGCGATATTGAGATTTCCCCACCGCTTGTTCAGTGCTCTCTCATCAAACGAGAGAGGGCTGATTTGGCATTGGATCTTGCGCCTTTCTGCGACCAAAACCCTTTCTCCACATATGTTCAGGGCCGTTTGCAGCTGGCGTTGAAGGACTTTAATACCGCTGCGATTTTCTTCAGAAGAGCAGCCATTGGGATGAGTAAGTCTTTTCGAATTTGTTATTGGTCTTCACTAACAGATAGCTAGGCGCTGGGAATGCCGGAAGTGACCGCCATAGTAGCGGCTTGCTTGATGACACAGAGTGGAACCTCCTGTACCAAGGCCTTGCAAAGTACTATTCACATATTGTTGCTTTGTTCGAGAAGCAGAAGGCCTACTCTTATGTGGTCGATTTCGCCCGCCTGGCTATGCAGTTCCTGGGTACCAAGCAGGACGCTATGTTTACCAAGACTGACATGCAAAGCCGCTTGTTCAACGCTGCAGTAGCGACATCGCAATTTGAGCTTGCACACACAACATTGGTCTTGATTAAGGATCAAGCCATGAAGATCTCAAATCTGCGCAAGTTGATCGACAGAATGTGTGCGACTTATCACAACAATGAGCTCGTTGCTCTCCCCTTCCCCGGTCTACAACAGGAAGTTGACGATATCCTGGCACAGAAGACAAAGGCATCATTGGATGTTATAGAAGGATTCCCCTACCACCAGGTCCTCTACTCATGGCGTATTAAGCACAACAGCTATCGTGGTGCCGCGTCGGTGGTACTGGACCGAATCCACAAGTTGCAAAGCGCCGGAGAGGGAGATGAGGCAACGGGAGAAGATATCCTCGATACACCAGTGACAAGGCAATACCTCCTGCTTATCAATGCTCTCAGCTGTGTGGAACCCAAGCAGGCTTGGATTTATGATGAGGCCTCGGCTGGCTTTGGACCGAAAGATGCAGTAAAGCGCAAGGTGGTGTCATTGGCGGATATTCGCAAGCAGTATCAGGATGAACTGGATCGAATCGCAGCGATTCACAACAACCAATTTGGGTTCGAGGCGGACGACGTTATGGAAATTGTATGAATGCAGAAATAGGATAGGTCACTTCATGTAGACTAGAGGTGTATTGTTTCAAAACTCGGACGGGCGAGATACCTAGGACATATTATCGGGACTGTTTACGGTGTATGCATTAATTTGATTTGCGGATGGTTTAGTTTTAGAAAGGAAACAAAAACTACAAATCTTCCATCCTCGTGCTCTTCCAGCCTTGAAACCCGAAACGCCATGACCCGATGCTTAAAGGACGCGCATGAAGTTGACAGTGTATGTACATCAGACCAACAGCCAGGTTCTTCTGCTTTATCTTCATGCCTGTGCAGCAGCCAACTTGTTCTCTGGTGGCGCAGGTAGTGATGAGGTACCGGCATTTAGAACAGGTGCGGCGTCAGGAGCTTGGCGGTAAAGAATAATCTCAGATTGCTTGAAGTATCGTCGAGCATCTGTGAATGTTGTTAGTTGAGTGGTTGAGGCATGAGATTGGGTGGGGCTTGACTGACCTTCGTCGATGAGAACTAAGCTGAGATAATAACGCGTAGAGAACTTCTTGTTTACGTCGCGGAATGTAGGTGTTAGATCAAAACCGCCGAGGAACAGTCGGATAGGAATTGTCTCTCCTCGCGATGGGGAACCGTCCATGATCTCAAAGCGCACCAAGGTTTCACTCTCATTATACTGGTTGGGAGCAGCGCCCGTCGTCTCTCTTCTGATGATAGACAGCTCCATGTGCTTGATCTTTAGGCGTACGAGCAAGAAGTAGATGCGCCCGACAATGACATCCTTGAGATGGTACTTGCTCTTGCTGTACTCGAACTCAATGTGTAGACAGTCCTCGATACCAACATCCATCTTAATGCTGCTGTTCATCTCAGGGGGGATGCGATAGCTGTAGACCCAGATGTCCTTTTCACGGATGACATCGGCCATGCGGCGTGAAACGGTGACGCGGACGAAGTAGCGCAGCTTAACGTTGATGCCATTGTATGATTCGTACTGCTTCTCGACGTTCTTGAAGTTGAAATCGAATGTCTGTGGGTGCTGAAGCTCGCCAGGCGCAGCGAGTTCTTGGTTGAGTGAGAGAAATTCGTAGTGATTGCCGCGATCGAAGAACATTTCTTTGCGACAAGTCAGTAACTGAAGTAGCTTGCCAAGCGCATGGAGGGCCTTAGGGAGGCATTGCGATGTATAGGGGTCGCGAACCTATCGTGCCGATGAACTGGACCTTGATACCGGTATGCTCGAGCCTCTTCCCATCCTTTGGACGAACAGTGACAGCGCCCTTGACAGACTCGCCATCCATGAAGAGAGGGGCCTTCTCGCGACGGTTCTTGTCGAGCTTGACATCGACCATAGAACGCTCATCTGTATCGTCGAGGACAACGTCGATATCGACGGGAGTCGCGAAGAAGTACGACATGATGGGCGAATTGTGTATGTTCGCTGCCTCTTGCCCCTGGTGCTTTGTTGATAAGTGAGATGAGGCTAAGGCTGGCGCAAGCTTCGTGATAGTGGAATGGCTGGGCTGAGCTTGACGGAGCTGGTGAGGACGTCAGCGCTCGGGGAGACAGGGGGCCGATGAGGACCCACCTAGGTTGCTTGCCTTTAAGAAGGCCAATGAGTTGATAAGATATGGGATGTCAGAGTTCAACTATATGAATATGGACAAGGATGGAACAAAGGGATTATTCAGGATGAGAACTGTTGCATTTATTACAGTCTTAGTGTTTTTTCCTACCATAATTACTGATATTCTACGTATAGAACTGGTGTTCTCTCGTGAAGCCCAACGATTCATAGATCTAATTGGCTCACAGCGTCAATCGTGCAGATTGATCACGTGCATTCCCCACCAGAATTGCTCACGTGGAAAGAGAAAGCCCTACACACTGGAAGTGTTCCTGCCGCACACAAGAACTCAGAATTTGTTCCGCCTTCTGTAGACCCTTTAACCCCCGACGACATCAACACACAGCCGGCAGGATGAAGTACATTCATTCCCAGGAGCTCCTTGAGATCCCCGAGGGGGGTACGTTGCGCCCTATTTCATTTTCAACTCTGATTTTCTCGTCGTCGCTCGAATATTTGGTATTGGTCCTCTCGAAAAAATGTTGCTAGAGTTATTCGCAATTGGAAGCTGCACAAGAACACCAACATTAAACTGCGCTCGCAATAGAAACTCTGGTACTTTCCGAGGGGATTTACCACGAGCGTCGAAAAGAGAATCTCTAAGTCATAAGACGCAAAAGCTGACTCGTTTTCTCTATAGTCAAGGTCAGCATTAAGTCGCGAATTGTCACCGTTGAGGGTCCCCGCGGCAAGCTGGTCAAGGATCTCAGCCACCTGGCCGTCAACTTCACCGTCCCCAAGAAGAACCAGATCTCCATCGAGATTCACCACGGTGTCCGCAAGAATGTCGCTACACTCCGAACTGTACGAACCCACATCAACAACCTGATCATTGGTGTCACAAAGGGTTTCAAGTACAAGATGCGATACGTCTACGCCCATTTCCCCATCAACGTCAACGTCACCAAGAACGCCGAGACCGACCTGTACGAGGTTGAGATCCGAAACTTCATCGGCGAGAAGCTCGTCCGCCGGATTGTCATGCAGCCTGGTGTCGATGTTGAGGCTTCCACCACCCAGAAGGATGAGCTCGTCCTCTCTGGTAACTCTGTGGAGAACGTGTCGCAAAGTGCCGCCGATATCCAGCAGATCTGCCGGGTGCGAAACAAGGATATCCGAAAGGTAGGATATAGCACCACACCATCTCTTTCTCAAGCCTTACTAACTGGCCTAGTTCCTTGACGGTCTGTACGTCTCCGAGAAGGGCAACATTGTCCAGGACGAATAAGCGCGGATACGGACACGGATCTTGTTTCTTTTGCGTTTCTGGGTCTCAGGAGTGGCGAAGGTTCATCGTTGCATGTCAAGTAGCAAAAAAAAAGGCTACAAAACAAATTTCAAAAAGCAAAGAGATGATGACTCTAGTACCGACAAACACTTGAATCTCGCCAACGAATCGAATCGCATCTGTTCATTCGTGTATGTGACCATTTAGGAGCAAAAAAAGGGCCGGCTTTTAGACGAGGGTTCGTTTCGGGTGTTTTGCGATAAGAGAAAAAAAAGGCGTTTAATCATTTTCCAATGCGCATTCTATCTGTGCTTGGGAACTCCCACAACGTTTGGTTTATCGTGAAGTCAGTCCGACAAGATCTATTCTATCCAATTCGATTAATGATAAAATGAGTCAATGCAGTATGATTTCAGAACATAAATCTACGCACTACATGACTGCTTGTTCACAGATGGGGTGATTATGGTCAAAAATTGCATGAAAAAATGAGGCTCGCATTGACATTAAGACGTGCCTCGTAAGTATATTCATCTTTATATCAAACTCGTAATTTTTCTCCTTGACTTTCATTGTGAGTCATTTCATCTAATCTTCCTTTCCATTCCTTTCGTGACGTGATCTCTTCGAATAACAAAAAGCAGCAGCATTAACCATCCTTGAATGCGTGGGTAAAATAACAACATCAATAACGAAATGGGGTGAATGGCGGAAAGTAAAAACCAGAGCCGCAAAAATATCAACAGAATACCATAATATGTGAACAACCAGGAACGCCAGTAGCCTTGATGTGTGAAGCGACAAGTCAAGCGTGTACAATGTGGGCTCGAATCCTTATGTCAAATGCAGAGACATGTACAGGATGGGGGAGTATATGTGAGATGAATGGGGGTAAAAGGGTGAGAAGCGGGGATTTAAAGGCTTCATCGCCTGCTGTCGCGCGAGTAGTACGACCTCGCTCGGCTGTCTCTTGTGCGACGAGTGCGGTTCGTTCGTCCACCTGAGCTTGAGCTGCCTGCTGTGACTGTTAGTACGACAAAGTGATGCAATGAGTGTCAGAGAGACTTACTGGGACTGGTGTAGTCACTGTATGAGTAGTAAGAGTCGCTATACCGCGATCGTGATGATCCTCGAGATGAGCGCGCGGGCTTGGTGCTCGCAGGTCGCTTATCCTTCTTGAGATTGAGGAGAGCAAGGAGCGTGGCCGCGAGACCAGCAATACCGAGCCACTTCTTGCCATCCGACTTCTTCTCACGACGATCACCGGCCGAAGACGGGGAACCACGACGGCCCATGCCGAACCAGCCCTTGTGTCGAGGACGACGGGAGTGGGCCGAGGCCGAAGGGGGTGGTCGGCTGCCGTGGCGGGAGTACCGCTCCTCGTAAACATCGACGCGCTCGCTCTTCTCCTTGTCCTTCTTGCCAAAGAGAGCAACCCAGAGACCGCGGGCGATACAGCAGAAGCAGAGAAGAAGGAGAAGAGCAACACCAGCGATTACACCGATAACGATACCAGCAATGGCACCGGCACTCAGACCTCCACCGCCAGTTCCTGTCTCGCCAGCTGCAGCGCCCTCGCTAGTCTCGGTAGCCGTTGCAGAAGCCTCGGATTCGGTCTCAGTTGCAGTCTCGGAGTCAGTGGGCGCGCCGCTGTTAGTGATAGTAGTAGTACCAGTGACTCGATAAGGAGCCGAGTATTGGGTGGTGATCTTTCCATCGGTGGTAATAACAACAGCGGTGGGCGCCTCGTAACCAGGCTTCGCAGAACATTGACCCATGAATGCGCAAGTCTGCCAGCCAGCGCAGCAGATCTCACCGCATGCCTCTTGCTCATCGTTCTTGGGCACACAGTCAACGCCCTTTGTAGGCTCCGGGGCAGGCTCCCAACGGGTCATGATTGTGCTGGTATACGTTCTGGTCTCGGTCCAGGTAGTGGTGTAATCGCCGACCCAGCCTCCCTTTGCAGCGACACAGTTTGCGACTCCATTTGCTGTTTGGCAGGTCTCGCCAGAGCCACAGCAGTATTGATTATCGGAGCCGCAGGGTGAGTCGCATCCTCGGTGCATGAGATATGAGTAACCGCGATCATGAAGATCATCTCTGGGTAGCGGGCTGGCAGAGCAGAGAGCTGCCGCGGCGAGGAGCAGCAGCGGCCTCGTCACGGAGCGCATTGTAGCGACTTTTCTGCTTGTGATCTTCACTATTTTTTAAAGGTTGATTATTGGCGCAGAGCCGAGGCCGGAATAATATTGTTTGAGGCCAATTCCAGTCAGAGCTTGTGCTAGTTTCGAATTGAGATGAGTGCACGAGGTGAGGAATTTGATCTGGATAAAAACCGAGACTGGTTGCGAGATTTATCTGAGTCCCTTGTGAAACAGCTTAGCTTAGCTTCTGGAATGCGGGAGAAGCGGCTGCCTTGTCGCGGGGAAGTCTTGGTGCCCGAGATGGAACTGGAAGTGAGTGAAGGTTGCTATGAGATGCGGGTGAGAGTGAGAGAGTAAGTAAGGTTCGGTGGTGAAGTTTACAGGAAAAAGTAACTTCCAAGAGTTAGTAACTTCCTCTTGACTCCCAACCTCCCACTTACAACTATAGTCTATACCAGCCTCTCTGATTTACCTAGAAGGGCACTTTGACACACGCACGCGCTCATCCGAAATAAGGGGACCTGATCCACACGCCAACAAATCAGTCTTTTTAACTCGATGCAACGTTTTAAGGGGGAACACTCAGTCCTGTTCTTGGTGAACTCGATCTCTCTTCTCTTCTTGTCGGTGAGGATGGATGGATGACTCGAGACTCAGAATACGATGCACGTCAATGGTGGGGTGCCAGCTCATGATACCTCCAACGATTACGCCTGTGCTTGCTCACTGGTCAACTATCGATAGCTGGAGCCCTGGAGCAGTGCTCACCCCTGTAGGCCCGTGTCTGCGGCCCTGGAGCCAGGCCTCGTACAGCGGGTAAATGTCATCACCACTTACACACCTGGGGCACCCCGGAATAGCAGATCACATATCATGAGAGTGAAGCCGTTTGCATGCTGCATATTTTAATTAAACTGTCAGGGGCAATCACAACGTCCTTGCAAGCCGAGACCTGTGTTTGGCTCTTCCCATTGGCGGTGTTGGAAGGAGTTGAGCCATTAGACAGGGAAACGAAACTCGGAGGCTGGGAGGGCATTTTTCAGGGATAAATTCCAGGTCGGTCTGGGCTTTTGACTCGATCCTGTCGTCAGCTTGGCAGAAGGAAGAACCGGCACAGCCACAGGGCAGATACAGCCATATCTCAGATACAGCCACACTTGACCAACAACTCTAACTTGTGGCGCTAAGTGTGGCAGCTGTGGCTACCCGAGCTCCAAATCCAAGGTTCCGTTAGGTGCTCCAAGCTTGACCTGTGACGCTCCGCGCGGTTGGAGTTCAAGTTGGTTGCATCACCAACGACTTCAAACTGCCTATCATCAGCTCCTCCATCATCCTCCATCTCCATCTCCGCTCTCCTCATTCCGACCTCGCCGCCTAAATACCTCCCTTGGCTCATCCTACAAATAACCGCTCGCTGCTAGCAGCTGCGACGCTGTAGTCATAGCTAATCATGTCCCTCGACCCGCCAACGTACCTGGCCTCTCTCCAGAGCAACATCCGTCAGCGACCTATTCCCTGGGACGGTGCTGTCAGGGCCGGCACCCTCACCGAGGAGCAATATGCAAAGATTCGAGCTGTAGATAAGGCGAAGAAGCCTGAGCAAAGAAAGGAGATTGTGTCAGGGGATATTGATGGGTATCGCGTCCTGTTTGTTGGCGATGAAGGAAAGACGAGCGTTCTCGAGACGGCGGGAAAGCATGCGAATGTGATCCAGTACATCCTGGTGTTGCTTGGCGATCTTCTTGAGGGTAAGAGCGTCCCTTTTATCTCTATGCGACATGTGGAAGTGGCATTGAGTAGTCCATGTCTATCTATAGAGCGACTTCCGTCATAATCTCCAATCACCAATGCTAACATAATATTCTTTCAGCTGTTCCATCTCTAGCCAAGGCCCTCTTCAAGACAAAGGAGCCTTATCGACATTTTTTGCCTCTACTTAACTCGACTAATGCCGAGGATCCTATTCCATTGCTTACTGCACATGCACTTACCACACTCATGGCTCTTGCTCGAGACGAGTCCCGATCGACCCTCCAGGCTCTGCCTGTGATTCTTACCTACCTCTCCGGCCTGGCCAAGAGTAACGATGCCGGTCTACAAGATATCGCTGTACAGGAGTATTCGTCTCTCCTCTTTGGACATGTCGCAAGAGAGCAGTTCTGGAACCAGCGAAGCGAGACGATTGCGCCCCTTATCAATATCCTTCAAACTGCAGCTGGTATTGGAAATGGAGGGAGCTCATCTGCTAGTCTCTGGAGCGGCAACACCGGTACCGGATCTACTGGCTTTGGAGGTTCTCTGGGTGGAGGAGTAGGTCTCCAGCTTCTCTACCATGCTCTCCTTGTTATCTGGCAGATAAGTTTTGAGGCTGAGGAGATTGGTGATGAGCTCAACGAGTAAGTGGACCTACATAAAAGAAACCCGGACTACAACTAATACTGGACCGCAGCGAGTACGATATTGTCCTTCTTTACACTCACCTTCTACGATTATCACCCAAGGAAAAGACAACTCGACTGATTCTTTCTACACTCTACAACCTTCTTGAGAAAAACCAGAAATCGCTTCTACCCACCGCAGTTCTTGCTCGCCTTCCCGCTCTTCTTGAGAACATTAGTGGTCGCCATTTGACTGATCCCGACTTGTTGGAGGATCTTGCAAAGCTCAAGGAAATGCTGGAAGAGTACACCAAGACCAAAACGACATTCGACGAGTATGTTGCTGAGGTGCAGTCCGGTCATCTTCGATGGTCACCCCCTCACCGAAACACAGTCTTCTGGGCTGAAAATGCCCGCAAGATCCTCGAGTTTGAGAATGGAGAGATTCCTCGGAAGCTGGCCGAGATCATGCGACAGCCCTGGGATAACGACAAGCAAGTGCTTGCCATTGCCTGTAACGACGTTGGATGTCTGGTGAAGGAGGTTCCCGAGAAGAGATATCAACTAGAGAAGGTTGGACTCAAGAGAAGGATCATGGAACTCATGCAGTCAGATGATGAAAACGTGCGATGGGAGAGTCTCCGAGCTCTCGGAGGCTGGTTGAAGTACAGTTTTGAGCAACAGTGAGCTGTCAGAGATCAGTCTTAGAGAAGTATAGTATCTGCTGGAGTGTCTTGTTTATTACGCAGGCGTCTTGATGTCTTCAGTTCTGGCAGGTCCGAGTTCAAAGCTTAGAGAATCACAGTAGACGAGCTGAGCTGAGGAGCGGGGACAAGAGAAGCATCAGCTTGTAATGGCATACTTTTTAGTTATTGGTAGTTTGAGCAGTATCACCTCGACTACGATTGTGCGTAAGAATGAAGTCTTAAACAATTGGATCCTATTCCATGAATTATGTTCCATGCGGTTTTATCAATTATTTATTCTTATCAACATTTGCCGCGCTTCTCTTCCTTCTAGGCCTCTTGCTTCGGCCCTCGGAGGGCGCTCCGGGAGTCTGCGGGGTCCGGGGTCGGTTTTCGGAGGCAGAGACCGTGGAGAAGCGAATTAGAAACGACGGTTTTGATTGTGACTCGGTGAACTTCAGACTCAGTGACTTCAGACTCGGTGACAACCCCACCAGCGCCAATTGTCAAATTGGGTGACCTGTGACTTGCATGATATGTACTGTACATGCCATGTACCAGTCTTAAGCGCCCCTCGACTTCTTATCTTCTTACTACAAACTCTTTTCCTCTTTATTAATTTTCTTTGCTTCTGATCAATTGGCTCTCTTCACTTACTCCTAATATCGTCAATTGAATCCATCATGAAGAGCCTCAGCTTGGCCGCGAGGGCTGGTCCCCGAATCTTATCATCTGCCATTACACGGCCCACATCATTCGGCGCTCTCAGACTCTCTCAACAAAGCGTACGATGCGCTTCGGGGGGTTCTTCTGATCTGAAGAAGACACCTCTATATGACTTCCATGTCGCCAATGGAGGAAAGCTGGTGCCCTTTGCAGGCTACTCGCTCCCTGTTCAGTACTCAAACCTCTCACTTGCTCAGTCACATCACTTTACTCGTGAGCATGCCTCACTCTTTGATGTGAGCCACATGGTGCAGCATATCTTCAAGGGCAAGGATGCAGCTGCTTTCCTGGAGAGGCTCACACCATCGGATTGGACAAACCAAGGCGTTATGCAGAGCAAGTTGACAACGTTCTTGTGGCCTGGTACTGGAGGCATCGTGGATGATTCGGTTGTTACCAGACTTGGTGAGGATACTTACTATGTCGTCACCAATGGTGCCTGTCTTGACAAGGACACCAAGTATCTTGATGAGGAGCTTGGCAAGTTCGGCGGAGATGTCCAGTGGTCACGTCTCGACAACTCCGGCCTCGTTGCCCTCCAGGGCCCTCAGAGTGCCGAGGTTCTCAGCGAAGTCCTCGCCAGCGACGTTGATCTCTCAAAGCTCTACTTTGGCAATGCCGTCTGGGCTGAGCTGAAGCTCTCTGATGGCAGCAAGACTCACCCTGTCCTCATCAGCCGAGGTGGGTATACTGGAGAGGACGGTTTTGAGATCTCATTCAACGGAAAGGAGTATCCTGCTTTTGAGACAACAACTCCTGCTATCCAGGCCCTTCTCAGCAAGGCTGGTCCTGAGCGTCTTCAGCTCGCTGGTCTGGGTGCTCGTGACTCTCTCCGTCTCGAGGCTGGTATGTGTCTGTACGGCCATGATCTCGACGATACCACAACACCCGTCGAGGCTGGTCTAAGCTGGATCATCCCCCCTGTCCGTCGCGAGGCTGGAGGCTTCCACGGTGCCGAAACCATCATCCCTCAACTCACACCGAAGAGCAAGGGCGGCTCAGGCGTCACCCGCCGCCGTATCGGTCTTTTCGTCGATGGAGCTCCCGCTCGTGAGGGTGCCGAGATCCACAAGGACGGTGAGAAGATCGGTGTCATCACAAGTGGTGTTCCCAGCCCCACACTTGGCAGAAACATCGCCATGGGCTACATCAAGAGCGGCAACCAGAAGGCCGGTACCGAGGTGGACGTTGTGGTACGAGGAAAGGCCCGCAAGGGTACAGTCACCAAGATGCCTTTTATCCAGACAAAGTACTGGAAGGGTACTGCGCCTGCTTAGAAAGTCTACGATGGAATTGAGTAATGTATTAAGCGAGTCAAAGTATTTAAACATGTGGTATATGGGAACAATTCAACATGGGGGTAAACCTTGGAGTCTATGATTGTTATGGCTACGACTAGGTTACAGTCTACGGAAAATAAAATGTTCTTGAATATGTCGGATTACTTAGTCCCGGAATTTGATGTCAATCACATTGCTACCCCTTACCTCTTCTCCTTTACGTCTCATATCATCAACTCGATGTTGATATCTTTTGACTTGTCACAAGCAACCCTCTTCTCGCCGGCGGCGGCCCTTCTCTCTTATCCCAAGCATTATCTTTGTTGCATCGACGCAGGCTACGTTGCAAGATAACAGAATATAATTCTCAGTTTGGAAAGGGGCTGAGCCATATCTACGCAAAGCTGGAAGGATCTATGTAGGTGACATGCCTGGATTATAAGGACATATAAGATGTAGCAGCAGACACAATGGTTGGTTTAGGGTGAACCCATCCTGTAAAACTACTCATAAAACCGCAACTATCATTTCACATTAAAGCCAGATAGCTATATAAACATTAACTATCCTTGCTCCGAATATTGAGCATTAAGATATTCACACGAAAAGCTGAACACCTGTGGTCTTTCTCGTAATGATAGAGATCTGGAAGAATAGGCAATTGCGTGGCCACAATCCTGCTGTAGAAGTGTTACAACTTTCATTTCTTTAGATGATGCTTTACAACTAACATATATAGTCTAATCGGCAGATTAGAAAGTTGGAGCGTCAGGCACAATGGTTGCGTGCCCGGCGCTCCGCCGGTTTAATCACTGGCTGCGCCTCCAATAACACCACTGGCATCCTTGGGAGGGCAAGAAAACTCCAGACCTTGACACAGGATACCAAAATAAACTCATCAAAGATCCTCCTAATCTTATGCTAATTTACCTAAGTCTTTTTGTCTTTTAGGATCGAGGTCCTAAGTTTTCTTGCCTCCCCTAGGGGATGTTCTTGAATATGTCACACTACTTAGTCCCGGAATTTGATGTCGTATCCGGATTCTGGAGCTTCCTCGGAATCCGGTGATAATTGGATATCGGGGTTTGAAAACCACGTCTTCGGAATTTGATTCGGAGGGCTTACCGGTTTGGGGACATGCGCTCCGGCTGTGACTTGCTGGAGTGGTATCAAATGAGGTTTTTCTCAATTGCGTAACACCATGGTAGGTCTTGATTACAAAATCAAGGCCCGTGGGACAACTCTCTTGTCGCGTTCTCGATAATCGCTATTATAATGACACTTGAAGGGATCTCGGCAGCGGTGTCGGTATCAGGACTGGGTTGACCAGCGAGACCTCAGTGATCTCAATAATACCTGGTCATACTATTAGAACTGGATACTACTAGCGATGTTCTAGGAGAGATGCAACGCTGCGAGCCAGTACTCGGTGCTCATAGCTTCGCTTGGAGGCGTAACCATCAGAGAGGCACTCTGAAGGCTTGGTGGCTATACTTTAAAGGCTTGGCATGGTCAAGCTTCAAGTGTCACAAGAACTAACTTTATGTGTGAATGGCTGGTCAGAGTTGTGGTTCTACAGTTGTGCATCGAGGAAAACATCACAATAATTTGGACACGGAGATATGTAGCCACGAAAAAACCATAGGAAACCACCACACAAAAGCGTATGGCCTCCCTCAAACAAGCGGCGATATGGTCTAGCAACAGCCTCCCCTTCAAGTGGTGACCAACTGTGGGAAGACTGAGATGATCGTGGCGCCAGTTTTGGATGTTACCGGCGCCGTCGAGGAGACGATGTTGCATGAAGAAAAGAGAAAAGAAAAGAGTCAGAATTTTTGCATATGTATGAACCCACATGAGGACTAGCGGCGGATGCTAAGCGAGATCCGTGTTAGTGGGGCATGTTCCCTACCCTGGAGCGGTGAGGAAGTTCATAGGCGCTTCGATAGATGTCGAGTGTCTCGGACACTGAACCGAGTAGAAGTTATGGTACTTTGTTCGAAAATGCTCACGCGAGCTGGTCTTCCTCTTGATTGTGTTGGCTTCTTGTGTTGAACAAAATAAGCACGCTTCAGGCACAGGATAATCAGTCTTTATGGATAGCCAGTAAGCAGGTGGACTCATCATCACGAGGATTATTATCGAAGGACTTCGGAGGTAAGTTGATACTGAATGAAGGATAGATGATCCATGCGTGTAACAAATCACAATAAACACCTGATAAATTCTGTGTATGCATCTCTATAAAAACGAATGTGATAGAATGTCCACGAGGGCGTTTATGGGGTTCCACATATCAGACTCGATGGACCACTCGACGAGGGTATCCACTGTAAGGAGGAGGATTTACAGAAGGGGGACCCTGATGGCATACGTCAAAGCCCCATTACGTATGTGCCTGAATCAAGGCTGCAGCTGTATTCTGTAGATGCTGGACCCTGAATATGAGAGCAGCTGGTTTTGATTGAGGTGAAGAAAAGATGAATAGCGCAGTTAAACAAGCGATATCTGAATATACAAAAGGACAGTATTTGAATAATAACTCAGTACGTATAAGTGTCAATATTGAATTCAAGTATCGCGCATTCGTGTCTTATTCTGTCTCGTTCATGGCCATTCTCCTCACCCATTTGTACCCTTTGCTCTAGCACACGTGTAGCCCGCGCCGCTCAAGATTGGTCTTCCTCAACTTCAACAATGGATCACCAGGCGTCCCAGCATGAGCACACGACAACGTGGGGGAGGGGCATCCACTGGAGATACTGTTCATTAATTTTGTCACTACTTTGACTCTTCAGACTCGAGTATTTTAAAACTCAATGCTTCCCCTTTGTCGCTATGATAGTCGCTACAACCAGCCTGTCTTGGCACTCTACAGTACTTGGTTTACCTACACCGAGCAGTGGATCCTCATCCACGGTATTGATTGATCATAGCTCAGGTAGGCTGGTTCTGTGGAAATTAGTCCACCAACGCCCTTTTCTTCTCCATCATCTTTTTTTGCTTTGTATCAAATGCTCTATAAAGATATTATCTTCCTCTGTTCTCCCAACACTAACGCGCCAGTCAGAATCAGAGCGTGCCTTTGTGGCTTGAATAGGATCTTACCCCTTGAAAGTTGCTACCAAGATTGACTCTGGAATGACCTCACACCTTCTATTCCATACCTGACCTTGGACCTCACCTCAGCCTTACTTCACTTGGCTATTACACAAAAATTCCACTTCAACACTGAACACAAACGAAATACATATCAAATAGAGAGTACAGTCTAGAACGCCCAAAATGCCACTTTCAGGCGCCCGACTGCTCGTGGCAGCCGCTCTACTACTCCCTAGCGTCTCTCCTTCACCAATTTTCGACGCTGGCCAAAAAGTTCTCGATGCATTTACAGGGACACGCGATTCTATAGAGACACCGCATATCCAACAATCGGGTCGCAAATTGAACGGAAAATTCTTGCATATAACAGGTACGCAATATTGCATGTGAAACAAGTCCCATGTTCCTGCATCTACATCGGATGAAAATATGATAACTCAGCGTTGCATCCAAATCAGCCCACTAACAACCACAACGCCAGATTTTCACCCTGATGAATTCTACAAAGCGCATTCATCAACAGCTCAGGGCGTCGCATGCCACCGCGGAAAGGGCCCTGCAGGTCTATATGGCGCCGAAACTACCGATTGCGACTCTCCCGTGGACCTCGTCGACGCGACGTTAGGATGGATACGGAAGAACGTCAAGGATGATATCGACTTTGTTGTATGGACGGGCGACACGGCGCGCCACGATAGCGACGAGAAGCTGCCGCGAAGCTCGAGCCATGTTTTGGATATGAATCGAAAGGTCGCCAAAAAGATTGTCAAGACATTTTCTGATGATGGAGCCCTTACCGTCCCCGTTATCCCAACTTTTGGCAACAACGATTTCCTGCCGCACAACATTTTCTATCCCGGACCAAACAGGTGGCTACAGGCTTATAGCAGCATATGGCATCGTTTTATCCCCGAGGAACAGCGACACTCCTTCGGATTTGGTGGATGGTTTGAGGTTGAAGTTATTCCCAATCAACTGTCCGTCATCAGCCTCAACACCATGTACTTTTTCGACCGAAATGCTGGCGTTGACGGTTGCGCCATTCCCTCGGAGCCTGGTTTCAAACATATGGAGTGGTTGAGTGTTCAACTTCAGCGATTACGTGAGCGTGGAATGAAGGCTATCCTGATCGGTCATGTTCCTCCTGCTCGAACTAAGAACAAGCAGAATTGGGATGAAACCTGCTGGCAAAAATATACACTCTGGTTGAAGCAGTTCCGCGATGTTGTTACTGGCTCCCTTTACGGGCATATGAACATTGACCACTTCCTATTTCAGGACACCAAGGACATTGACCTGAGCCTTTATGACAAGGCAGGGACTACCCGAGAACCCATGGATAACGACTTTTCCGCCGAGTCAAAGAGCGACTACTTGATAGACCTTAGAAAGACCTGGTCTAACTTGCCAGGCTCAGCCGCAAAGACACTAGAAGAAGATCTAGATGATGAGGATGAACTTGAAACGCAAGACGAAGATATCGATGAGTTGAGGAATAGAAAGAAGAAGGAGAAGAAAGGGAAAAAGAAGAAGGGTCACGGCAAGATCGGAGGCAAATATGGCGAACGATACCAGGTATCTCTTGTTAGCCCCAGCATCGTCCCCAATTACTTCCCAACTATTCGCATAATCGAGTACAACATCACCGGCCTGGAGGATGCGCCAGTCTGGACTGACTCATTCGACATCAACTCAAAAGTTTCTGAAGAGCTTCCCGACTTTTCTGAAGATGACGAAGCTCACCAGGAACTCAAGAGAAACCTCGAAGCTGAGCGAAGGAAGAAAGGCAGGAAGGGAAGAAAGGGCAAGAACCCTGAACTCGTGGTCCCGCCAGCTCCCCCAAAGGGATCACCTCCCGGTCCTGCATACTCTCGCCAGACATTCACCTTCATGGGATACACACAATACTTTGCCAACCTAACCTATATCAACAACGATCTTACCGACTTGTCTGAGACAAGTAAGTGGCGCGATGGCGATTTCAGTGATGAGGTGCCCAACCACGACAAGCCGCAGCCCAAGAAGTTCAGATACGAGGTTGAATACAGCACTTTTACCGACAAGATCTTCAAGCTACCTGACTTGACAGTTCGAAGCTACCTAAGGTTAGCGTCTAGGATCGCTAAGAGGAAGACGAAGAAGAGCAAGGGCAAGGCGGCTGAAGAGTATAATGAGGATTTCGAAGATGACTCAGACGACGACGAGGACACTGAACTTCCGGAGCCTGAAGAGGGTGACTCCGATTTGGATTTCACCGCTACCAGGGGCAAGAAAGGGAAGAACAAGAGAAGGAAGACCAACAAGGTCTGGAGGCATTTCCTCCAAGAAGCCTTCGTCAACACCATACCCGAAAAGCAACTCAAGAAGTGGTCACGAAGATGATCGGAGACATGCAGGATAGTGACTGACTTGGATACTTTATGATTGGCATTTTAGCGAAGAGACGGACGGAATAGGCATGTCTGGTGTTAATGGCGCATAGAGTATAATTGCTAGAATAACTAAAGGTACCCGATTTTATGAATACACTATCGTTTTCTCACAACATTTTGATTCAAAACTCATGCGTATTTTTTGTCCAAAAGTCCCCTTTACTAGGACATTAAGAAACAGGGGGTATCAGCGAATGCAGCTGCGCCAGTACAAGGCCACCAGCTATTCATACATCGTTCGTGTTCGTTTATCATGACCGACCAGTCCAGCTCATCTCACAAATCAAAGGAACCATTAAATCCTATTCTTCCCTTTACCCAACGCCGCCTCTCATTGTACATGCACGGTTTACTCTGCATTATTGACAACCCGCAACGCCCGGCGAGGACCCATGACAACGCTGAAGAAACTCGGCTCCTGACCTTCGAGGAGCCCTTCGGTCGAGCCTCCGCTATGGCTCGTTCCAGGTCTCGTATCCTCACTGCGCTTGGCACCTCCAGATCCACTGCTAGACCCGGGAGCGCCTGGCGTAGTATCATCTTCATCCTCAGGACCCCATTTGGGCTCTGTGGTGTATCCCTGATCGCGGCTAGGGCCGACCCAGCCAAAGAGGCTGCGCTGGGAAATAGCACGCTTGGGGCGGGTAGTGCCAGCAGCAGCAAGGGCTGAAGGGTTGAGAAGCGAGTTGGAAGCAACGGAGTAGCGGTTTGATACTGCGAGATGCTGTCTGTAGGCGTTGACTTGCCGGCGATAGAGCCAGGCGCAGAAGCCAAGATAGCAGGCGAGGGCGCCGAAGATACCAGCGATTACACCTGCAGCCACGAGACCACCATTAACTCCACCATCGTCTTCTTCTCCATCGGGAGAAGCGGCTGCAGTACCAGTCTGACCAACTCGTACTGTCGCTGTCGGTCCGGAGGTGACTGTGAAAACCGGGGGCTTGCCCGTTAAGAACGGACCACCGGTGGCCGGCCCCACAGCGGGGGTCGTAACGGTAGCGCTGCCGTCCTTGTCTCCACCTACAATCTTGCGTACGGCGTCCGGGACCTCGTATCCATGGGACCCAGCGAGGACGAAGTTATCGGGATGATGATCCGAGTCGTGATTGCCGGCCTTGAATTGGTCCTTCCACTTGAGTGAAGTTGCATCGAATACGTACATGCCTGGATCACATTCGATGTCCTCTCCTACTCCACCAACAACAACCATTTGCCCGTCATACATGGCGCATGAGTGCCCAGCTCGCGCAGCGGGTCTGTTGTCGTCGTTTTGGTCGACTTTGATCCACGTGAAAGAAGGAATGGTCAGGATGTACATGTCATCGTACTGCGTTTGGTTTCCCTGAGACCATGTTAGTATTTGGGTATGTCTCAAACCATGTCACAACTTACAAAAGGAAGATTCTGTCCACCAAACATGTAAATCTGAAAACTTGATGCATCCGGCGCGCTGGCGATGACGGCACAAGGATTAACACGAACGCTGGGTGTATCTCCAGATGTTTCTTGATGGAACCATTCAGAATTGGCAATGTCGTAGACGTTTAATGTGCCGAGGTCCTCAGTGAATGTTTCGTTGGTACCACCAGCAAGACCGATCAGAACACCTTGCTCGCCCCAGCCAGGCACAAACACCAAGACGCCATCTGCTCTCTCGGTAAAGTTACCGGTCTGGATACCTGCTTTTGTGATGTTCCGATAGGCTCCACTTTCACCTGCGCCTGTGCCGTCAGAGAGGCTATCAACGCCGGTGTTAACATAGCCTGGGTGTGTGAATTCAAGAAGACTCTTGAGATATACACGGTCAACACTGCGCGACCAGCCTGGGGTGGTGGCCCAGTCGAGATGGCCACCAAAGTACCAGCTAAGTCCGAGTTCAGGTACAGACAGGCCTGCTCCCTCAGCAGCACGATGAACTGGTCGATTTCCTGGCTCTGATTCATTGCCGGCCGAAGTTTTGGGGTTTTTAAATCCAGTCCATTCTTCATCGTTGATGGAATAACGCCAGACAGACTCGGGCTCGGGATCAACATAGGGTGTGTCAGAGAATTGGCCGCCATAGAGATAAAGGTTGTTGTAATCATGCCACAAATAACCCATAGAGACCTCGGGGGGACCATCAGGTTTCTCGAGTCCCTTGAGAGCGGGCGAGTTGATGTCCCAGTCCTTAGTGAGGTCTAGTGTTAGGAAATTGTTGTTCCATGTGTCTTCGGCTTGATCGGGTTTCGATCTTGAGCGACCACCGTATAAATAAAGTGTTCCATTCAATTGTGCAGCTTGAAGACCCCATCGTGTGCAGACTTTGGTAGGGCTGATCTCGCGTTTCTGAATGACACCAGCGCTGGCGCCATTGATATCTGAAAAGGATTGGCCATTTCGCCAACTGAATGCCGGAAGAATAATGGCAATGAGGAGTGCTAACATAGTGAAGCGCTGCAAGCCCGAGACACCTGGGGACACACCCGAGGTGCTCTTGATTCTCGGTCGGCCTTTGGGGTTTGGTAGTATGGCGTACCAAGTCTTGGGCGCTGAAAGTGATAACTGTCGTGGACGTTGGCGGTCGTTATTATCCTGATGGTGGTCGCCGTCTTGCTCGAATTGTCGCTTATTGCTGGACGATTGAAGGATATCAGAGCTATCACTCAAGTGTTTGTCATTACCATGAGTGTCGAGTTGCTCGCCCGGCAACAGTGAAGGTGCTGATGCAGAGGTGGGATAGTCCAAATCGTGTTCTAGACCAACTTCTTTAAAGACGGATCTTCTGCCTTTTCTAATAGCGCCTCCCATTTTAAATGGTGGTGTTACAAAAGTCTGAGCCTCACGCAGGCGATCCGAGGTACGTTGGGAGTTAAAACGAGGCCGGACTGGAGCTAGAAATCCCGAATTGGACGGGGGAGGGGATTTAACCATTGACATCGTGACCAGGTGCTCGCCTCCTTGCTTGCTTATACGGATTGGATGATGGATGGCTTGTGGCGATAACTGGTAACCAGGGGAATTGGGCGTCTCTGGGTGGCTCGGATCGGCGAGTACTATGATGTAGCCACCTTAAAGCGATACCACTCTGTAGGGATCATGTCCTGCAAGCGAGTTTTGATATGACAGAAGATGAGGGACAGGTCTTCAATGGCAACATGTACAATTGAGGAAAAGGGCTCTCGGGTGATGAATGAAAGGGAACGATAGCAGGAAACCCAGAGAGTTCACAAAGGGGAGCTAATGTGATCTTTTGAGGGAAATCAAAGGCTCTAATTAACTAATACAACAATGATCGACGTCTTGAGCTGAGGAATAACAAGCCTGGGCTCTCCACTTGGACCAGATGAAGGCCGTTATGTAAATCATGTCGATTATTGATTGACAGACAGAGACAGCCTAGACAGCGGAGCACCCTGTTGTTTCTCAACCCCTGGCCCACTACATCATCGATTTTCCCGACAACTTTGTCTGGATTTGATTTCGATAGGCATTGAGATAGGCGTCGGCAAGGCGAAACACAGCCCGTAGCGGGTGCAAGGCGCGCGTGGAGATGGAGATGCAGATGGGTACCGCTACATACCATTTATTAGTCAACCAACCCGGACCTTGGTAATAATAGCGATTAGCTATGTACCAACATGTGCTGGAAATGGTACCTAGACAAGTCAATTGAGCAGCAGGAGTATAGAAGCACATTTCAAACATGAGCGTCACCTCATCCTCATCTTAACACATCCAACCGGATATAGCGAATGCAATGCCAGCAAGGAAAACGCCTCCCTCGCTAACGAGACGAACCAAGCAAAATGCTGGAGTGAGCATTTACACACCAACATTGCAAGCGCACAAGCTTATCCGTACACGAGAAAAACCTGGTGAGTAAACGGCCCTTTCATATTCTGTTAATATTATTGCTCCCCCGTAGCTTGCGAGCTGGCATTCGGGTTCGGTTGCAGTGTCGTTCATTATTGGCCAAATCCATCACGGGTCTTGGCATCGACAGTGTGATGATTGGGTCACAGAGACGTGGCGATGACTTCACATGCTCCCGGGGGTGTGGCCTTGATTTTTTTTGGTGTTCAGTGTTCAGTTTCGGATTGTGTGATCGGCGGACCCGACCGCTTGTTGATGTTTTAACTTGACGATTTGATTCATTGGTACTGTCATGCAATGCAGAAGATGCTTCTGCTTGTCCATCCCGAGGCTTGCGAGGGCTTCTTCTCGTGTAGTAACGCAACGCAATGCAACGGTCGTGGAATCCGGGGTAAGACTCGGTAAGAGGAGAAGAGAGATGCAAATAGCAACCCAAAACAAACTAATGCAGAAGATGCAGGGATTGTGGGACGTTGGTTGCGCTGTCTCTTGTGTCCGATCACGATCTGGATCATGATTATGAAAGATGGTGGTTGGCTCGGATGCCAATCCACCCGTTTTGTTATTGGGGGATTTAATCGTACTGTATGCTCTGGTGATAATCTCTATATATAGACAGTACGTTAGACTCAGACCAAGATACGCTTAGCACTATAATTATAGCAGGTAACACCTGTACCGACACCCAGAAACCTCCCTCGGAAAGCATAAACCCCAAGCATCAACTTAAAATCTGCAGTGTTTCCATATCGAGAATTAGTTGCTTCAACACGAGCCGCATTAAAATAAAACAGCTGCAGCTGGATCACCCATCCAATGCCGCCACCCCGCCGGACTCGTGCTGTCCGTGCTGATCATGCTCTCTTCTCGTACAACGTTATCTTTAGAGCAAAAAACAAGCTGGTCAAGTCGCATGCTTTTGAGCACGGCCTTTTGGAAACTTCCGTCCCTCCTTTTCGGTCCTGCATTTCCAAAACAGAATCCTCTTCGTCTTGCTGCGGTGACATACCGCACCGCCACACATCGCTTAGCCGGGATTAACAGCTCCCGCCACAGACCGCGCCACAATTGCGACTGAAGATCGCATTCGTGTTGATGAAGATGGTGTTGGATACTACTGAGATTCATGAAATGTCGCTTAATTTACACGCTGACGCGCAGGGCCGAAAGCTAAGCGAGTCCTTTTCTTGCCACAGTATTATCCATCGCATCTCGTACCGAAGTCTGAGAAGTTGGGTCTCCAACCGAGGCATCTCAGGCTCTCAGCAAGGTCAGAATCTCACACCGAACTTTTGCGTGTCACGGAGCGGATCTGAGATTTGAACCCGTCTGTGTTCTTGTGGGACTTCCTTGGTGGGACACCGGAGTTGCTCCGGACAAGGAGCCCCTGAAATCGGTGATCAAGTGAGGCTTTCGATAGGGGGCTACAGATAAATCTCGCAGCAGATGCATTCTTCCCATCTTCAAAGAACACCCAAGAACATGATGAACATTCAGCTGTTAGATAGTTCGTAGCAAACCAGCTCTGTTCACTACATTAATCCTCTACTTGTTGGAAGTGGATCAAAGGCCACATCCTCAGCCAGCTGTGAAGGTGCCTCTGCTTCCGGTGGCAGCGTGGACTCTCCCTTGTTAACCTTGAGGCCCTGCCTCACTCCAAGCTCGCGGCCGATAAATTGTAACGATTCACCTGCAGCTTCGCTCTGCTCATTTAGGGTTGACGGTACGAGGTAAACCGCCGTCAGAGGCCAGATCAATTTCAACGCGTCAAACACTGTCCTTGGCGATGGGTTGTTGCGGAAAGATGCTGGGTCGAGATGCCGATTTACTGCCTCCATGACAAGTTTTGCACTGTCTCGAACCCGGTATACGCAATGCGAGCGCAGCACCTTGAGCTCTTGCAGGGAGATAGGAGCAGTCGGATGATGAGTTAAAAAGTTTGCGTAGGTCAGAATGACATGGTAGCCTTTTACTCGTGCCGAGTTGAGCATGTTTCGCAAATAGGGGTTGAAGACCTCATCGATAAAATGGTAGTCTGCGTCAAAAGTACTAAAATGGTCTTCCGCTTTGAAAACGACGCCAACTAAGTCGTAGTACTCGAGGGCAGCGGTGTCAAAGTCTCGAGCTCGAATGATATCGAGCATACGCTTTTGAACATGTGCCATCTTGCAGATATAATCGCCGACTTCAACAGCCAATCCTTCACCTGGATGAAGTGTTTTTCTGATGGCAGCAAACCATTCCTGGGATTCAGGGGGGCACTCAATGCTTGTCAGGAGACACCGTACTTGCTGATAGCTTGTAAGTTGGGAGTGGATATTCAGATCAAAGTGACATACCACCATGTTGTAAGCAGGCCAGAAACCCATTCGCGATCCTGGCTTTCGCAAAGAAGCCGTACCTCTTTGCTGAAGAATACTGTATAGTCCATTGGTATGGAGATGCCATGGGTTCAGAGGTGATACGCGGTTTATGGAGCCCATGAGAAGCTGTAAAATGTAAGTACAAGCAAGAATGGCAGGAAGAAGTCATATTGCTCACTTCATAGTTCGTTAGAATCCATACTGTTGCGAGAACATCATCTCTCATGGCGCCCTCAGGTGTTTTGAGTGCTTCACCAACAGAGCTCAATGTTTTACCGAGATATGTACCAAGTTCCTTGTCAGTCTGCTCGACAGATCCGTTGTCGATGGCGGTGGGATATCTCAGGTTGGTGATGTATGTGCGGGCAAAGAGATGAGTGGCCCAAAGAAGAGGTCCTTGAGGACCGCTCTTTTTGTATGTGTCATGGAGGAAATCCAAAGTATAGTAGACGTTAAGAAGGATCGGTATGGAATGGGCGGTCCAATGCTCATTAAGGGACTGGGGCATGATGAGAGCCCTTCCAGTTCTTGTGTATTCGACAAGGTCGACTATTGTTGGCGAGACAGGGCTGAATTCACGATCAACTTCTTCAATGACTGATGGCGTGGCAAAATCTCCATTTGATGAAGAGGAAGAGGAAGAGGAAGATGAGCCAAAATACATGACAGACTCCCCACGGGTCTGAGACGGAGCATTTTGCTGAGTCCTCTTCTTCCTCTTCTTGATAGTGGTTGGGTTGGCATTGCGAAAGACGAGCTCCTGTTCATCCCGATATCCCGGACATTCAGTCCCATATTTGATGCATCTTTGACATGATGGTCTGCCGAGATCACACTGTTGATGTCGTCAGCAATTGGGATGTGATGGGTTGATATGCTTGAGTGTCTCTCTTATGACATAACCGCGTAAGCACAGAATAAGTGGCTCAAGGACTGGACTGGACTGGACCGACCTTGACACGTCGTGATCGACAAAGATGGCAATCTTTGCTTGGCTTTCCCGTGTTGGGCATTATTCAAGAAACGACAGGACGCACGGATAGCGTTATGGGTAACTAGGTATGGCAGAGAGTCATGCAGGCCCCGTTATCGTTGATGGATTGTCAGAGTTGAAACGGGTAATCCTTTCGAAGCTGTCGTCGTCGGAAAGGGATTAGCGGGCTGAAGGGTGGATACACAACAGGGAATACGAGCATCACGTGCGGGGAAACTACAGCATTGTCTCTTACATTGCTGAAGTTATCAACACCTTTAACGTCAAGGGATGATCTCACTTTAGGTAGCCTAGATTACACGAATATAGTAACGCCCTTGAAGGTTTCATGGCGTTTCTAACTTAAAACTGATGTCTCTCATAGAGTTTCCAGTGACTACATAGGTGCAGAAGCAGAGACAGCTCATATTATCATGACCGCAGCGAAACCTCACCTCCAGGACGCAAAATTCGACCACTAAACACATCATACCGAGTGCATCAAGTTCAGCAGCGGACTATGAATCTTCGCCCCAGGAGGAGCCTTACAGATTCACCAGGACTGCCGAATCGTCGACTACAGCAAAATGATGTATGTCGCCTGGGAGATGGGATTTTAGGAAGAACTAGCCAAGTTGAAGGTGACAGTAGCCCAAAATTATCGTTCCAACGATGCAGGAGACTCGGTCGGCGAGAAGGGAGAAGCTTTAAACAGTGTGTATATGTTTCCAAAGCCTGGTGAGTATCATGCCCCTTGATGAGACTGCTCTTGTTAACGCTTCAAAGATACCATTGCCAAATATCGCCCTAATCTCATCAAGTACTACAAAGGTAAATGCCGCGAGTTTACCGATCGAGCCCTTACCGGCTCTCCAAGCTGTGTGAGGTCCTCTGGTCCTCTGTTTGCATTCACGGATGCGGAGAAGCAGGGTACAGGCACGCCGTACTAGAGAAAATGCTCAGTAAAGCTTTTGGCCCAGGTATCATGGGTTTGTTGTTGCCGGTGACCTCATGGTTGAAACTGACGTTCAGTACATCTGAACTAGATTCCGCGCTCCTTAATGTACAGAGCTCAATGAGGGAATACCGGGAGATGTCGTTGAACAAGGAATGTAACTGCACTTTAATGAAAGACTTGCTAGAGAGACTTACGAAGCACAGCACAGAATGCTCGGGGGTCTTGACTGACAAACATTGGAAATATGTCAAGGCACAGACTGCTAAGACACAAAGTAGATACCTAGTCAGATATATTCATAAACACCGAACATTGGGATGAATTTGAGTTTGGGGGGACGGCAAGAGTCCTATTGTTCACTAACAATACATGTTCAAATCACAAAAGCGTTTGGTAAATGAATATTGTTCCCTGCGAGGCACTGCACTGGCCATTTGTTCTCCGCCTATTGTTCGAATGATTACCCTCTACTGCCACTGCCACTGCCACTGCCACTGCCAACCGGCTGCCACTGGAGGCTTCTTCGGCCACTCGGCGCACACATCAGCCTCATCCATTACATTCTCCTCCTCTTGGTTTCTCTCCTCTTGCTTTTCTTCCTCCCACAACAACAATCACACACCTCTTACCAACACACATCTTCTCATAACACATCTTCCACTTAGCCCCCTTATTTACTACCAATACCTTTCACATAACAATACTCACTCAACACAAATCTAAATCTATTCCACAAAGATGAATCTCGAACTCCTCGAAAGATTTCGCGGGTCTATCCCAACCCGCAGTGCATTCATGGACTTTATTAATGATGGCAAGCCTGTATATAACACTTTGGCTAGTAAGCCCTCGAGCCCGGACCTTGAGCCTGCGCGACTACCCATCTCCGAGCCAGAAATCATCGAGAGCGCTTCTACCGACAAGAGCACCGAATCCGAGATTCGTGAGCCTCAACCCATTCAACCTATGACAGCTGAGGTTGAGATCACTGAGCATGAGACTGAAGTTCGGGACACTTCATTCTTTCACACCGAGGCTTCATCTATCATGTGTGGTCCTCAACATGCAACTACGGAGCCTACTACTCCTGAATCTACTATGGCTCCTGCTATCGATGCTGAGTCTGCCACAGACCAGTCTCCTAGTGAGCCCCTAACAACTGAGGACACTATGGACGACCCTACTGCCACCCAACCTGCCCTTCAAGGTGTCACTATCCCTCAGATCTTCGTGACGGAACCTACCACCTGCGAGTCCGGTTTAGCTGAGGCCCGGATTTGTGACTTTGAGTTCTCCAATAGTGACGACGAGTATGAATTTTACGAGGAATTCGATGAGGACGTCGATGAGTTCCAAACCACCTACCTTACCCCTGAGCCTTATATCACCAAGGCCATGGCCGCTCAAGCTGAAAGCGCTGAAATTGAGAATGTCGAATCGGAAGTCGCGGCCGCTCAGGTTGAAGGCACCGAAATCGAGAGTGTCGAATTGGCAGTCGCTGGTATTGCAACTGTCCCCGAACCCCAAACAATTGTTCTCGGCGACGACTCTGTATCCACAGAAACTAGCGAGAGCGTTTCCAGCGAGAATGAAAAGCCTATGATTTCCTTCGACGAGAGCGGAGATCTCTACCTGAAGGTGGGACAAAATCCAGGTCGGATTATGCTCGTCGATTCCCGAGCCCTCAGCCGCGTGTCTCCCAGACTCAAGGAGATCATTTCCCTCAACCAGAAACCCGTCAACGATAGTGACTGGACTATCGAGTTTCCGGATGACGATGCCGGCCCCTTTGCCCTCCTTCTAAACCTCATTCATACACGTTTCGAGAAAGTGCCCGCAAAAGTATCACTCAAGAAGCTGTATGGCGTCTGCATCCTCACCAAAAAGTACGAAATGACACAGGTCCTGCGACCTGTGGCTGAGCGCTGGTTCAAGGCCGTGGGTACCAGCACTGAAGACTACGGGTTCTTTTTTAAAAAGGCATTCATCGCTTGGGAATTGGGTTTTGCTGAGGAGCTGAGTGATATGGTCGGCCATGTTGTACTCAATTGCTCTTTGGATATAGACGATCAACTCGTCATCGGAAAGAAAAAGGAGAGACTTTCCGACTTTGAAGGTTTCCAACGAGTTCCTATTCTTGGTAAGTCTAATCATGTATCTTCTCTGAAACCTCGCTAATTCCTTCGCAGACTGCATTACAGAACACCGCGAACTCGTACTAGAGACTTGCTGGTATAAGAGCCAGAAGCTTGGCGAACAGGTCCTTTATAGCTCTGTCAAGGGACACATGTGCGGCACTACCCACAGCCGAGAGGAAATGTGTCTGATGCTGGGCAAGATGCTAAGCAGGGCTGGTGAAGAAGGAATACTCGACCTTTTCAGTTTTGGGGGCAGTTTCGACGTATTCCGGACTTCTGATCTGGACTTGAAGACTCTTGAGCACAAGATTAGTCTCGTGGCTGATTACATCGACTTGTGTGGATGGTGCGCTGGAGTAGTCGAGATGGTGGATGAGATTAGACAGCAGCTTCGAAAAGCCGCCGATCCACTCTACTTGAGCCATCTTCGGTCTTTGGGAATCCAAGCCGCCAAGGTCAAAATGATGCCTTGGGTCTCGGATGAAGACGATGACGACGACGACGAATGAGTCGACGGGTCGACGGGTGAACGGGTGGTGTTTGATGTTTCGATTGGTGATATCACGAGTCACGTTTTGTGTTTTTGGCAAGCATCTCCCCCTCATATTGATGTAGGATGAACAAGAGGAGAGCTTAGGTACTACTGGATGTTTATTTTTTGGAAGGAATGATTTCCCTGTGCTGGTACTAGCAAACAGATCCAGCCAAGTTTGAGCTGTAGAATGTCAGAGAAGGGAAGCTAGATACCAAGTTTGTGTCAGAATGAGCCAAAGTCTCAATAAATAACCCACTAGGACCTATCTCAATTGCAAATGTGTGAAAACGAGACCAACATAATTACATACTGCCTCTGTAAGGTAGTCATTTCACCAATACCAAACGGTGAATGTCAAAAACCTTGACACTGCTGCTGACACTGCCAACTACCAATCTCCATCTACGCACTTAGCACCGGTGAAACCGAAAGACCTAAGTACCCTACTTCTCTGATCTCTGTCTTGTTCTTTCCTCCTTTGCTTCCTCATCTTCGCCCCTTGAAGTCTTCCATCAGCACGCTCCGAGCAAGCGAAGCTCATCATGTCATCACCTGGTGCCTCGCTGCCCAAGACCATCTCTTTCGATGACAACGGAGATCTCTGGCTGACTGTCGGCTCCGGTTCATCTTCTACAATTCTCCATGTTGACTCTCACGCCCTCTGCCGAGCTTCCAAGGTCTTCCGCGCCATGCTACGGGGCCGCTTCAGCGACTCGAAACCCACCAACGACCTGCATCGCTGGGAAGTAAAGCTTCCTGAGGACAATCCAGAAGCCTTTGTTGTCCTCATGGACATCATCCATGCAAACTTCGATCATGCACCTCTCGACCTAAAGCCTCAAGAGCTCTACAACATCTGCGTCTTGACCAACAAATACGACATGACCAAGACGCTGCGACCGATGGCTACAGCGTGGTATCAAAGGCTCAAGAGCATGTGCCAGAGCAGTAAGAAGATGCAGGCATACAGCAAGAATTTGTTCGTGGCTTGGGAGCTCGGATGCCAGGGCGCAGTGGAGGAAATGCTTCAGGATATCACAGAAAAATGCCACATCGACGCGGATGGCAACTTGGTGGTTGATAGACATACTCGACTGGACGACATGGAAACTTTTAGACTGCTTCCTTTGATCGGTAAGTTAAGCCGACTTTCGATTAAGCCACAATTATCTAATCGCAAGTCTGTCAGATCCTATCGCTCAACACCGCGTCAAGATGTTGGAAGTCTTTCATGCTGAAGGCAAGGAGATAGCAATCAAGATTCTCGCCAAACGCCCGCTCTGTTGGCATACCGGCCCTTGCTCCGCTGTAGATCTTGCAGACGGTATCCCCGATAAGCTTATCCAAGCAACACAAGACCTTGGGATCGACTCCTTTTTCATGCCCTCGTTGAATGCCGACCAACTTGGATATCGTGGCAGCGTGTCAAGATTGCATCACCTGTTCAAAGAAACTGAAAAGCTTGTATTCGGAGAAAATCACCCCCACTACTGGTGCACAAGTTTCCAACGGACCCCATTCTCAGGTATCCTCGCAGCGTGCTATCAACGACTGGACTTGATACTGTCTAGCCGCCATATGGATATGCTCATGGACCAAGCCTGCAAGACTGAGATGACGGCTGACATGGGCAGTGAGGTGAAGACTTTTCTGGAAGATGATGATAGTGAAGATGATGCGGGTGTTGGCTTTCGAAGCCGCTCGGTTGATACTCGATATTAATCAACCTCAAGTGTTGGCTCCTCACGTAGCAAATCGTACTCATTTCCTTGAGATTTGTTACGAGGCCAATCACAGAGAAAACTGCAAGAGCGAGAAGGAAAACATTAGGGAAAATAGCATAGGGAGTTTGTTGATCAATGTACTGAGTAGTAGTACTATGTTCTCTTAGAATCATACCTTTATGAAATACAGGAAGAAATTTCTCGTCCTCTCCATAAACCCTGTGTCCTGTGTCCTATCGCCATCGAGGCCTTTCATAAATTTCCTAATTAGGCCATCTCGCTCGCTCTCACTGGCCAGCTCCCATCACCCCGCTTTCGTTCGACATGGTGTTAGTCACTTGGGAAGAGTGAATTAAAACGAGGATAATGCCACACGAATATTGTGTCTTTTCGCTAGTAATTCTACTATTGGCCAGTTCGTAAGCCCTGATTCTGTCTTCCTCTTTTATAAGCCCCTTTAAAGCCTCTCTGTCTCCTCTCTCGTCTTTTCACTTCTTCTTCAACACCAGCACCATGGCTCACTACGCCCAACGCAAAGACATTCTTCCCCTATCCGGCGGCTGCGCTTGCGGTCTTATACGCTACCAGCTTTCTCTTCACCCCCTTATAGTTCATTGTTGCTACTGTACTACCCGTCAGCGTCAGACAGGCTCTATTTGCGCCCTCAATGCTGTCATAGAGTCCACCGCCCTGACTCTCCTCCCTTCAGCACCGCCCACTATCGTTGGTTCTTCTTCCAACCCGGACTCTACCCCCGCTGCTGTTCAGCCCGCCTTTGCACGTCTTACATCCGCTGAGTCTGCTACACGTGAGCCTCGGCCCAAAGCCGAACCCTTGTCTGTGTGTCTTCCTACAGCATCTAGCGTGGGACAGACACTTGTCGGATGTCCTATGTGCCACACTGGTCTGTGGAATTACTACGTGGATGCTGGACCTCATCTGTCATATGTTCGTGTCGGGACCTTGGACAGGCCCTGGGATATTCAGCCTGACGCCCACATTTACACGCAGAATCGCCAGAGTTGGGTAACTGTTAACGATGGGAAGCCATCCTTTGAGGGTTATTATACCAAGCGTGAGGACCACCTGAGAGAGGATGCCCTGAAGAGGTATGAGGCGCTCAAGCCGAAGATCGCTGAGATGAAGGCAGAGCTAAGGGTCGGCTGGGAGTGAGTTACGAATGATAGTATAGCAAGGGTGAGAGAATAGCACAATGTAAATCGCGAATTGTTACACGTATCGTTCGTAGCTGCGCTCGAAGGCACTCAATGTCATTAAAGCCATTATCATTATAATGCTCCAAAGCAGAAGACACGGCTTCTGTATTCAACCTCAGCCCCAACCAATTTGATATATACACAAGAGATCACTCAGTGGCCCATCGCTCCGAACCTGTGCTGTAGCCACGCTGGCTATGGACTTTCAATTGCATGCAGTCCTACTCCATCCGTGTTCACCTATCCCCTTGACCAAGAAAGACCTGTCCCAACGTGTGCCGCCTGTGGCAGACTGATATATGATATATGTAACAAAAAGAAGCAGAACAGACCAGTTGTTGCTCGAAAACGCCTTAAAATTCAATGTCAAATACAAGTATCGTTGAAAATCTTGAACAAATGAGAAGATCACTCAGAGCGACTCGAATTCATACCAGGTCCCATATCCCATGTCTAAGCCCCTGGGACCGGTTGTATGCAAAGAAGCCGTGAAATCACCTCAGTGATGTATGTTTGTGCGAAAACAGATATGACCATGCTCACTGTGAATGCATGTAATAAGGCAAGGGAATCATGAGTGCGAAAGAACGTATTGGACAATGTGCAGAGTACTTGGAAAAATGAACTTGTCTCAGGTGTCATAGCTTCTAGCCGCCAACCTTGCGAAAGCCCTCCACTCCAAGAATAGGTATCTCAACGTCGCCAAGGTTTTCCATTCCCTCGTCACGACGACGTTCAACGAAATTGTTGCACTCAAAAACGACCTGCGCCCACTCGGCGAGTGAGCGTCCAGTATAGACGAAATTCTTAACGTACAGGCCAGTTGGCTTGATAGGATCCATCATAGCCTCGGTGAAAGAGCCCATGTTTGAGTTGGGCGAGGGTGACGGTGATGGAGGCGGTGACGGTGAAGGAGAGGTGCTGGCCCTGATGCTGGATGTTTGAGGGGATTCGTCACTCAGACTCGGAAGCGTAACCTCAAGCTTCCAACTTGGAGAACCATTTTGCCCATCAGTTGGGCTCAACGAATTCGCGTTCCTAGCATTGTCGATGAGTCCTTGCTGGGGACTGCCAGAAAACTTGCGTGTTGGCGCTGCATATCCCGCTGGCACAGTAAAGCCGTTGACTCGTAGAGGTCCACTGATACGAGTCTGTGCTGGGCCGGGAAGTCGAGGGCGAGTCAGGAAACGATCTCGAAGAGGTGCTGCCTGTTGTTGCCAAGCAAGAATAAACTTGAACACATATTTTGGCTCCTCGTAGGTTGGCTGAGAATACAAGGAGTCATCTTCAAATGGACGGCCCTTGTTATGACTAACATTAGAGTTCCTATTCGTTTGAGCGGCACCAGAAGATCGAGATTCTGCTGTCTCACGACGGACACTCTGGAAATCATCGTCCCAGCCAGCACCTGCTCCCGCATTACCGCCAAGAGAAAGGACTTTTCCTAATAGTGACCATCGTTTTCTTCCATCATTCCTCGACGGGTCAGGAGGCAGGCCATTCAGAACGCTCGTCTCGCTGTTAGGAAGTTTAGCGAAGGAATCAAAGCTCCCCATGTATAGTCCAGGCTGAGGAACATTAATCTCTTGGCGAATGATCATGAACCGTTTGCCGGGTGCAGGGTTCACTGGAGCAGTTGAAGGGGGGATTCGCTGTTCTTGTTCGGCAGTATGCTTGATGTGCAGATAGTGAGCCCACGTCGTCTCAAGTCGCTCAGCTACTAGAGCGAAGATTTGACTATTCTGAGTTAGCAAGCATCACAAAAAACGAATCGAGGGGGCCTTACCCATCAACTTCATCCAACGTTCCCGTATCTCGGCACATTCGCCAGCACAGCAAACGCTGGTAGTAAGCCCGAACCATTGGGCACCAGTGGTTGAAAAACTCATTAAAAGTCTCCTCGGTAAGCAGCCAGTCCTTGCAGACAGCCAATTTGCGCACGGGATCCTTCGAAATGGCATCCCAGATGGAGTAGACTAAGGCTAACATTCGAATCTCAGACATGGTGTTGAAAGAGCTCATGACTTTCTGGCAAACATCAAACCAAAATGCCCAGTCAAGATAGCTATTCGAGCAGTCGGGATCCTCAAACTCGCTATAGAGCACGAGAACTTCCTCCAAGAAGTCGCACAGGGTGAAACAAGCAGGATGGTTGTATTTCGACACCTTGCGGGTCGCTGCCTTCATCATGGTTGCAAAGGTTTCCGCAAATGTGTGACGAGCACCAGCGATCTCAGTTGATTCATCCGAAAGGAAGTCTTTCAACAGCATGATGCATCGGTTCTCGGACATGCCTCTCATAACATTGCTGACAGGGAGTGGCAGAGCCATTGCGGCATCCGCACCTGACATAGAGTCCATTGCAGCAGGATTAAAGCCACCATCCATTGGAGATTGACGGTGAATCGTTGTATCCAAAACGTAAAGAAGCTGAGCTTGAACAAAAGCAAATGCAGGAGACCTAGCTTTTTCGAGCAGGGGCAGTCCATGGGGCATGAATTGCTCAGAGAGAATATGAAAATATTTGCAGAAGATGAAGAATATATCTGTGTCTCGGCCTTTCCAGCGAGCTGCCCAGGGACCTGTCCAGGGGATTCTAGACACCAGCATAGGCAATCTGGGAACCTTCTTAAGGCTATCCCACATCCCCTTTGGCGATGTCCAGGCAAATACGCCAATAGTTGGAGGGAACAGAGCTGCAATATCGTCGCTTTCGCCTTTGTTCTTTCTTGGGAGGCCAAGCTCATCAGCTACTCGTCGAATGAGTTCAGGAGAAAGTCCCCAGAGTCTGATCAGAATATCTGCAACGCCAGGCGCGAAGAAAAATGCGTAGGCGCAAGCCTTTCCGGCAAAGTTAACCAGGCTGACGGGGACATGGCGGAGCGAAAGCTTTTCAACTACAAAACCCATTTGTTTGACCAAATTGGAAACAAACATGGTCCTGACATTGTGTTCTGCTGACTCTTCTAGGAAAGCCGCTTGGCTCGATGTGACAGAAGAGGTGGAAGAGTTGGTCAGAGATCGCGCTCGAACGCGCTCAGCCGGAGATCGGTTGATGAGTGGTAGGAAGTACGATGTAGCTTGTCGCCATTCATGTCGCGTCATGAGAAGTGTCGCGGCATCGAAAAGGACCGGGCGATCAACACCAGGGACAGGCTGGGGCGCCTGACCATCTAGCATTTCCAAGATTGCAATCCACCACTTGTTCAAAATTGTCGCCCTTCGATCGACATCTTCGGGGTAAAGCTTCTTTGTGGACTCATGATTCATCGTGTTTCGCAGGAATGGGAGAAGCTGTGTTTGAACCTGCGACATTCGCTGGGCTGTGCTCTTGGCAAGGAATCCCTTGAAATCCACGTCAATGGCCTTGAAAGACGACCACAGGACATCTCTTTGTTGAGGGGGCATCTCCACGGACGATTCATCTGTCACAGTTGTAGCGGAGGTTGTGTCGCAGGTGGAAGATTGCAGCGTACGTTCCTCTGCAGCGATTATCGATGCTGGTGCTGCAAGGCTTGTGGCCGAAGAAGCGCAGCTGTTGTCGGAGTCAGTGCTGGTATTGAGCTTTGACAGGCCCGCTTGTTTCGATTTGAGCTTTGAGAAGTAGCCGCTCGCTCGGGAAAAGGCTTTAGGGCCGGCAGACTTGAGTGAATCAGTCGACTTGTTCTTGTCTGCCTGCTCGACGGTCAGACCAGGGCGTTTACGAGTCTTTGTAAGCTTGACTGATGTTGTACTCTCGGATCGATTACGCCCAGATGACTCTTCGTTTTCCTTGGCAGGGTCTGCATTCTTCATGGGCGACGGGGAGCGAGAAGGTCTCCATGACCGTTTGGCGAAGTTTGCGAAAGATCCTGATTTTGTCATCGTTCTCTGTAGGGGTTTCAAGTCTCCAATCGATCCATCGCCAAATTTCTTGTCGCCAGCAGAAGTCGTCGGTCGAGGAGGTTCTTCGTGAAGATCTGTCGTGCTCTTGGAGCTTGATAGCCAACCGCGGGTGTCTATGAGCGAGCTTGTTCTTTTTCGGGCATGTCTGATGCGTGAGGGCTCCTCTGGAACCTCTTTTGTTTCAACGATTGAAGGGGTTGACACCGGTGCCGTCTTGCCAGCCTGTTCCCCTCCTAGAAAAACAGTTGTATCGAGGTTGAATTCGACATTAAACGTGGGAAGATCGAAACTTGGTATCGATTGAAGGTCGGAAACGCTCTGGCGGTGCGGTGATTGGGTTGGGGAGGATTTATCGAGGGTTGATAGCGAGAGAAGTTCTAGATCGGGGCTAGAGTGAGACCGCGGGAAGGAAGACGTCGTTTCCACGGCCGTGATCATAGTTGAGCCTCCCATCTCATGACAAAACGATAGAAAAATCAGGAAGCTCTCAACGAGAGAAGCGTCCCGCAGGCCGATGCTCCTCTTCTTGGAAACCCGACCGTATTAAAAAATCAAAAGCAGATAATTCTGATCTCAAATCACCATTATTCGACGCTACTCTGTCCGGCAGAGGAATGAGGGTTATAGGAGCAAAGGTCTGTGGCTGCAATGCGGAGGAGAATGTTCGAGGTGGTTTGAAAGAAAGAAAGACAAGGCTTTCTCAGGGTTTCCATAGGCAAACTGCGAACTGCGAAGTGAACTGACCGGCCTCGCCTGTGCTCGTACCTACTGTACCATAGAGTACCTGGGCGTCTGCTAGCGCGCTGCAACCTGCAACCTCCACACCACAGGATTGATGGATCGCCACGGACTAGCCGGGGGGAGCGGCAAGACGGAGGTGGTAGGTGGTGATTGACAGGGTGCCCCCCTAGAGAAAAGACTTGTAGAGTCCGAAGTCTCCGTGCGGTTGGCCTTGTACCAGGCTGTACCGTGGAAAATGAGGCTATGCCTAGAGGGGCGACGCGTTGTTGTCAGAACGGGGCCGCGCACGGAATAAGAGATGAAATATTTTGTTGGTTTTTTTTTTTCCTCTCTTCTATTCTGGCGAGTAAATCGACAAGGGGCGTATAATCGAGGAACCAGGCTAGAGTTTTGGGATGTGTAGGTTCAAAACTGATCTCATTGAGTTTGTGGAATGAGTGGAGGTGGCTCCACTGCAACACATGGAGCATTCGTTGCAGCTTCAGCAGATGAACTATTTGAAGAATTAACGAGTATCCAATTTCGATCAACGTCCGCGAAATGAACAAAACGTCATTGATAAGACAATGGGGTCAGAGCACTTTCTTCTTTTGTTTCTTGTGTCATTGAATTCCAATCTTTCGGGAAACAACCTAGAACATTGAATCACATCACACAAAACAACCCCGGTGAAACGTCCGACAACAGTGCGCCCGCTATCATGGGTTGTCTAAGGCGCAAGTTTAATAAGCGTATCCAGGACTATTGAAAGAAGACTCGCGATAGAATCAAGGCACACACCCTGCAGGAGAGCTAGTGCGCTGTCTTCATGTCGAGGAGATACGATTCGTTACTCTGCCACACTCTGCTTCTATACCAGACCAGGGGTTCAAAGCCTGGCGGTATACAGAGCTGAAGAGGCACAGATGGGCAGACGGAACCGAATGCAACCCCCAAATATCATGTAGGCATTGACAACGAAGCAATGAGATGCAGTGAGATGCACTATGTAACTCATATCAACATGCCTCGATCATCATGATCCAAGTTTATTCTGATCTGCGCCATGTTTTCGGTCTCACTGATATTCATAACCTAGCTATAACATGGCTATTTATCCCCACGAGGAACGTCCCGATGGCGGTGGAGGAGGCGCAGAACAGGTGAGATTGGCTTTATATGGCTTGTGTCTTATTACAAATTGATGACACGCCTCGAAATGATCGTCTGTATCTCGCTTTCACTGGCGAGTGGCTTGTTTCTACGAGAAGCATTACAGGATCCTGTATTGCCATCCTCGAGTCTCTGAAACGGATATTTCGAGTACCTGTTCTTCCAAGTTTTTCAGTGACATGCTGTCAAGCTTTACTCACTATAGGGGGTTAGATCAAGATCGACGATTCAAAGTAATATAACCCCCTAACTCATAGTGTTGCCGCCAGCTAAGCGCGAAATGGGAAATAGCCTGGGCTTGCCAGATGAAATCATGAATTTGTCAGTCAACCGCTGTCGGGCTGAGGTTTTAGTGTGGATATGAATGAGCCAGGGCCATGACAACCGACAGTGGAGCTACACCGTTGAGGCTGACTTTTGTGGTCTTACAAGGAGGCAGTGGCTGAGATGGAGAGCAACGGGCTTCAAGTCTGGGGTTGAGATCTGCCGCTTCCTACTGAAGGAAACGTACTGGTAGTTAAGGTATGTAGATAATCTTATATTGATACCTTTATCCGTGATTTCTATCCAAGACATCACATCGTTGAACTTGACATGTGCAAAGTTAAGCAAAGCTAAAAAGTACTCAGAAGTGGAATCTCTGGACATGTCCGAGATTGCGGACCGACCGCAACACCACACGGACAACTCTCCTAATAAACTAAGAATTGGTAAGGAAAGAAACCATCCATAAAGGGCGGATCGAAACAGACTTCTAAATCGTGTAGTCAATGGAGAACTCACTTCGCTATTAGCTGGGTCTGAACTGAAAACTACAGCCGCCATTAAAGTCGGTAACAAATCCAATCACTGGCCCATCGTCACCCCGTACCCGCCGACCACAAAATAGACCTCTAGACGCTTCTTATATGACCAGTCTATGAAGCCATTTTACCGGTCGTTGAGCATTCCCGACTTGTTTACATGTTCAGTAACTTTATCATTGGTTGGCACATCACCGAGTACATATAAGCTGATTAGATACGGATTTCGGAATGCACATACAGCCCGCAGGGATTTCAAATGTTAGCGTGAGACCAGAATTTGCCACTTTAGAATATATTTACTTATTTACTCTATATTAGAGCTTTAAAAATTAAAAGAAATAGTAAAATTTAAATCTTTAGTTAGTTAAGAAGAATATTATCTATTTTTCTTTATATA